>RJWM01004087.1:93553-105438 GCA_004363535.1 Dasyprocta punctata | reverse complement strand
TTTGGGAAGGTCTCACTCCTCAGTCACCCAGTAGTTGGAATTACTGTACATACTGTCACACAGCCATAACAAATTGGATTTAATTCTTTACTTCATTCTGGTATCTTCACATACCCAAGATATGTACTTAATATGAAAACTTTATTTAAAAACAATTTTTGTAGCTGTTAAGTTCTTCCCTTAAATGTAAATAAAATGGCACTGAAACTTTTAAAAACTAAGACCCAGAAAATTTAAAAGAACAATTTGAATTAGGAGTCATGTATCGAAGGCGTTAAAGAAGGAAAAAACATCATCTAGAAGACAAAGATCCAAGCAGCATCTCAGAGCAGAGCACTTTTGTTCATTAAGTATCTGATTTCCCCATCAATTTTGAAAGATAATTTTTCAGGGGTACATCAATCTGCATTGGAGGTTATTTTCTTTTAGGACTTGAAATACTTCACCATAAGCTCCCTTAGGGTTTGTGCCAAGAAGTTTGTTGAGATTCTGATAGGTTTTCCTTTATATGTGATTTATTTTCTCTAACAGCTTTTAGTATTCTGCTCTTGTATTGCATTTCTGGAATCTTAACTACTATATGCCTTGGTATAGTTTTTTTTCTGATTATGACTATTTGGAGTTCTAAAGGCTTTATTTATCTGTATCTCAAGGGTTTTTTTTCTATTTTTCATGCTTGGAAAGTTTTATGTTATTACTTATGTGAACAGATTTTTTTAATGCCCTTTGTGCTATCTTCTTATTCTTCACTGATTACAATTAACCTTATATCAGACTTCTTTGCATCATCTAGCAGCTGTTGGATTAATTTTTCATGGTCTCTTTCTATTTTTAAGAGGTCTTTCATTGATGCTTACCAACTACACTGCTGTCTTGAAGATCTGATATTCTATCTTCACATTGGTTTACTCTACTGCATATACTCCCTGTAGAGTATTTAATCTCCTGGATTTCTATTTGAGTCTGTTTTATAAAACTGAATTCTTTTCTATTTTGGGCATTCATGGTTTCCACATCTTTCCTAAGCTCCTCTATTTTTTATTTGTATCTGCTCTAGATTCACTAATATTTTTCATTATGATCATCATCTCTTTTATCTCTGCTTTGTTTTTGTCAAGAGATTTATTCATCTATTTTGTTACTTACATTGTTACCACTTCACAAAATTCAGCTGGGTGGTTTTTTATTTCCTCCACCTCAATGGCCCCTTGATTTGCCTTGGGAAAGTTGTGGTTTGTGGGTTGTATCTTGATTCCATGTTTTCTCACTTTTCTCATTTCTTGTTATATTTGTTTTTTTCAGTACTGAAGTTTGTAAATTGCTTATGGTAGGTAGCTTCACTACTAATATTAAGTCCTCTTTAGGAAACAACCACTCGTCAAAGATGTCTTCTAGGTATAGCTGACCTTTAGCTACTGAGTCTGTCCCAAGATCCTGCCTATTCATTTTATTAGGGATGAAAGTTTGCTCCCTGCTTGGTCTATAACCCAGTTCTCTGGTACTGAACTGTAATATCGTTTATGACACACAGACAATCTAGGCATTGGCATATGAGGAACACAAATTGATCACAACTGTGTCATCTTGGCTAAAGTAGTACAATCAGTAGTAACAATAGCATGAAGCACATACTAGAAAATGACAAACTGATAACTATTCATTTGTAGTCTTTAACCATCAGTGCAAGATTTACAGTTATATAACAAAATCTAAAACAATAGATCAAAAAATTATGTACAGTAAATATCCACTCAATAGACTGATTTTACCCTAAGGGAAGAAAATTTAAGAGAGATAAAATGAAATAACAGAAAAATGTTAAGAAATGTTGACAGAAAGGATTAGAAACAAGGCTGAAAGACGACGATTACTCAAGGCTCAGGAAACTGGTGAAGAAAAATAGGAGAGAAATAATGAAAAAAAAAACAAAACTAAAAACTAAAAACAATGTTCATACTCACAAAAACACAAAAACAGTCCAAAAAACTCAAAATGAGGGAGAAACCAAAGGCAAAGGAAAAAAAAAAAAGACATTTCTAGATTCCTCGCCTGTGGTTATCTTTTGGAGTCTACGGTTTTGTGGTGGTGTCCACTTCAGGGCAAGACCTGACAAAGGAGGCAGTCAGAGCCCAGATCCATACTGGATAATCCTAGCAACCCTGCAGTAGGATTGGTGTGGGGTGCTGGATGATCCCAGCAAGGCTCTAGTAGGATTAGGGTGGGGTGCTCAGTTCTGGTACTTTCAAATCTACAGAAGTTCAGGTCAATCCTGGCCTCTGGTCGTGGGTTTGGGCCTGAGTCATTAAGCCTGTAACATTCTGTGCATCTCTTGCCAGCCTGACCACAGCTCCCTGACCTGGATGTTTCTCATGGTTGCCACCCACCCAGTCGCTATGAAATTTTAGCACTGGGATCCCAGAGATGAAGCCAACCCATGGTCACTCCAAGTCCAAGGTTCAATGGGCCCCTCCCTAAAATGGCATCCACTCAAGCATCCTCTTTAGGAGACACAACAGTTGCTTGACTGAATTGCTCATGAGCTATTGTAGCATGCAGCATGCACTGTTCCATTCCAGGGTGCATTTCTTCCTGGAGGCTTCTGGAGTCACCCACTGTACTGTGTCTGTATAGATCTAATCCACTTCTTCCACACCGTGAGCCAGAAGCAAGGGGGAAAGACTGCCACTCCTTCTTCCGCATTGAAGACTGTCTTTTCATTTTCCCCAATTTTGCCTTCAAATCTTTCCTGGGTCCTGGGGATCCACCTCCCTCCTTTTCTTCCCCAAGCTGTTATTTTCCAGTATCTGGATTCTGGATCTTGGGGAGGTTGATTTGTTTCTACTTCCTGCTCCACCACCTTCCCAGAAGGCTCTCATTGTGCGTTTTGATCACTACAGAAATTCATGACTAACAAGCCAGCCCTGCAGAAAATGCTTAAGGGAATCATAAACATAGACCAAGAAGACAACTGAAGGATAGAGGGAAAGAGTAAAGTAGAGTGGGAGAGAAGATAAACAAGTAAATGAGAGGAATCAAACTTCAGAAAAACAACAAAATTACAGGTATTAGTAGACACTCTTTAATATAACACAATGTGAATGAACTTAACTCTTCAATTAAGAGACAAAGATTGGCAGAGTAGATAAACAAACAAGACCTAGTCTTATGTTGTCTGCAAGAAACATACTTGTAGACAACCTAACCTAACCCTAACCCTAACCCGGGTCTCCACAATATGACTCAGCTATATTAAAATCCTGACCACCATAATTTCCTTTTTCAAATTTTATTGTCTACTATATGACATGGTATAATTATCATATTTAGTAATTCTCAAAATACCATATAATTTTTCTAACTGTATACTTGTATATAGTTTGGCATGTGTAACTTCTTTTATATTTTCCACAAAGAAATTTAGCTTAGGAGTTTTTCCTTGTGAAGTCTCATTCCTTTGTCTTATAGTAGAGTCAATTACCACTTCTATGCTGCCACCACATGTTTTACATACCATCACTGTTCTAAAAGCTTCAGATTTGCATTTATGCTTTCAGTTAACAGAGCACACACCTCCAGGCAAGGGCCATGTTTTATTCATTTTTACACATGTACCACTAGTACTGAGCCAAAAAGTTGCTATAAACTATGGATACTCATAACCAAAGAAAAAATTTCTTTTTTTTAAGTTCTTTATATGTTTTCGATATTAATCCTTTATCTGAGGGACAGCTGACCAACAATTTTTTGCAAATTGCGGGTAATCTCCTCACACTGTTGGTGGTTTCTCTTGCTGTACAAAAACTTTGCAATATGATGAAATCCCATTTGTTAATTCTTTGCGTTGATTCCTGTACAGTCTGGGTTTTATTCATAAAGTCTTTGTCTACACCAATGTCTTCAAGAGTCTTCCCTACTTTATCTTCCAGCATATTTAATATTTCTGTTTTAATGTTGAGATCTTTAATCCATTTAGATTTTAACTTAGTACAAGGTGAAATATATGGGTCTAATCTTAATCTTCGACATGTGGAAAGCCAGTTTTTCCAACACCGTTTATTAAAAAGGCTATTTTTTGTCCAATGAATGTATTTAGCACCTTTATCAAAAATAAGATAGCTTAGTGTGTCTGGAGTTGTTTCTGAATCTTCTAATCTATTCCACAGATCCTTGGGTCTGTTTTTTTGCCAGTACCACACTGTTTTTATTATGATAGCTTTATAGTAAAGTTTCAGGTCAGGAATTGGGAAGCCCCCTGTCTTGTCTTTATTGCCGAGGATCTCCCTTGCTATTCTAGTCTCTTCTTGTTCCAAATGAATTTTAAAATTGTTTTCTCTAATTCTGTAAGATATGTTATTGGTAATTTGATTGGGATTGCATTAAATCTGTATAACAGTTTTGGAAGTATGGCCATTTTAACTATATTAATTCTTCCTACCCAAGAGCATAGGATATCTCTCCATCTTCTAATATCCTGTTCAATCTCCTTTTTTAGAGTACTATAGTTTTCAGTATAGAGGTCTTTTACAGAACTTAAAAAAATCAGCCCTCCAAGATTTAAAGACCCAGTTCAAAAATGGACATCTGAGATGAACATACACTTCTCAGATGAAGAAGTACAAACTGCAAATAAATATGTAAAAAAATGTTCAATAGCACCGGCCATTTGAGAGATGCAAATGAAAGTATCACTCAGATTTCACCTCACCCCAGAAAGAATGGCCAGTATTATGAAGACAACTAATGACAAATGCTGGAGGGGCTGTGGGCAAAAAGGAACACTTCTTCACTGTTGGTGGGAATGCAGGCTGGTGCAACCTCTGTGGAAGTCAGTGTGGAGATTCCTCAAAAAGCTAGGATTGGAAGTCCCATTTGACCCAGCTATTCCCCTTCTGGGTAACTTCCCAAAAGAACTAAAATTATCTCATCACAGCGGTATATGTTCATCGATGTTCATATTCATAATTGTTAGATCATGGAAGCAGCCTAAATGTCCCTCAACTGAGGAATGGATTTAAAAATTGTGGTATTTCTACGTAATGGAATACTACTCAGCTATAAAGAACAACAAACTAGACATTTTTGCCCTCAAATGGATGAATGCTGAGGCTATGCTTCTCAGTGAACTGAATAAGTCACATATATGTGACTATCATATTGTGGCACTGGTTTGAAGAACTCAACAAAACCTATGTATATATAAAAAAATTACTTGGGTCAGTTAGAGAAAAAGAGAATGAGAATGTTTATTATTTGATATTTTGATCCAATTTTGCTTTTTGAATTTCATTTTTTTTTCTGCTTGAAAAAAATAGGTCTTGAAATCTTTAAAAAAAATGAATTTTTTTCTTTGTTGATGAAGTTTTAGTTTTTGCTGGTGCTTTCAAAATTTAATCTTTATACATAAGTTTGTATATGTGTATGCATAAGATGGCTAAAATGATTATACTTTTAAATGTATTTGGTACTGAAAAGAAACAGTTGATACATGTTTATAGTAATTTTGCATATCTATATCTGTTAATCTAAACAACCCTTTTGAAGGTAGCATTATGCAATATTGCAACCATTGTCAAATTCCTATCATCTTTCTTTGTAAACCTATAATACTACTCTTTTGGATTTGTAAAAAAGAAAGAAAGAGAGAAAGAAAGAAAGAAAGAAAGAAAGAAAGAAAGAAAGAAGAAGAAGAAAAAAAAATTTCCAAAACCAGTAAACTACCAAAATAAAAAAACTGTAAGAATTGATCAAAGATATGATGAAAGTCTGAAAAATATCTCCTCCATAGGCATATAAGAAAAAAATGGCAAATACATATAATGGTTTTAATTCCTAGCACCCAATTAGCCATCAAAAGCTTTGTTAAATGTAACTGTAACACTGAAAAAGATCCAGTGTGCACTCAAGGGCTGGGTCTGATTTTCTCAATCAAATCTGCCTTTCTAATCCTAGAGCCCCAGCATGCATATTGCAGGTGATCTGAAGGTGTCTCAAGGACCCTGAGTAACCTCTTCAGTCCTATCAATGCCCTTTCCATGTTATTTCTTCCAGAATGCTGTAACAAATATTATAGGCCAAGCAGGTTACAAACAACAGCAATCTATTTCTCACAGTCCTGGGAGGCTAGAAAGTCCAAGATCAATATGCCAGGAGATCCATTGTCCAGTGAGGGCCCATATCTTCACTCATAGATATTTTCTCACTGTATCTTCTAGGTAGGAAGCAGCAGACAAGTCCCCACAGATCACTCATTATCTCTTCCATGAGTCTATTTTATAAGGGCACCAATCACACACATGAGGGCTTTGCTCTCATAACTTCATCACCTCACAACAGGACCAGCCTCCAAGTGCCATCATCTTGGGATTAGGATTTCAACACAGGAATTCTAAGAGTGCAAAAATGTTCAGCCCACAGCAGCCATTAGTTTGACACTCTTTCCACAGCAGAATCCCTCATGGAACTCCTACAGGTTAGATGTCCTAGGGAAACCTTAGGGACTCTGCTCAGTGTCTTCTTTTTGGTCTCCTATGTCCTGTAGTCCAACTTTCCTGCCCTTAGTTCCTCCAATAATTTCACATACTGCAGATTTAACTCAGCTTTTTCGTGAGAAGGGTCTGGTCAGTGGAAAGAGAAGGAAGGAAATAGCTAACAATCCCTGAAAATCCCCTCTGTCAAATCAGTCTGACAAACCTGTGTGGAATTTGAACATTTTCCAGAATAAAAACTTAGAGATAAACAAAGCCTAGTGCATAGAAAACTACCAGCCCCAGAACTCTAAGAACAGACATGTAGCCAGAGTTCCTCCTGCTCGCAACTCAGCTTTATATGCTGATCATATCTGCTTCCAGTGGATTAACATCATGCTGCTACACATCATGTACTCACCAAAGTTAGAATGTACACAGGTATCTCAAGTATCTCTTCCCAGAGAACTTCCCCAGGTGTTACTATATCATGGGCCCTCATAAGACCCAAGGTGTAAGTGTGGGCAGGATTTTACATCCACATTCCTCAGATAAGAAAATGGGATCCTACGGTAATCAAAGAATTTAGGTCAAGGTCATATAGAAAAAAAAAAAAAAAGCAGATCGGAACTAGTACCCAGATATTTAACTCCTAGCCCAAAGCTCTTACCAAATTACTCAGGGAATTTATAAAGCTCCTTTTAAATATCAATCATGAAGGAATTCCCATGCTACCCAAAGTCAAAGAAAGGGCTCTACATAAGGTAGCACAGGAAGATTTTCTTCTGACTCAGGGCAGCAAAACCTAACAATGTGAACTCTTTTCAAGCTTATGAATACAAAGCAGGTTTTCATGATGGTGTAATAGCTCTGAGAGAAAACATATCACAAGTTAGACGTGGCCCACTGGTCATCAGAGTGCTCAGAACCAAGCACCTGAGTGCTGTTCTCTGCACTCTTTCAGTACTCTGAACCTTCATCATAGCACTTTCTAAAACCCATTGAACTTTGCTGTTTCCTTGTTTTGAAAATTCTATGACTCCTGCCAGCCTTAGTCTTTAGGTATATCTCTCATTCTCCATAATTCCTCAAAGGTCACACAAAGTCCTGATTTTTTTAATTTGTAATGGAATTCATGTAGCCAGGTGAAAGACATCCATTTAAGGCAATATTAAATTTTGTTATAAGAATTTACTGCATAACAGGAAGTTACTTTCCTTGCCAACATTTATTGTTCTTTTCTCACCTAAGGATCTTACAGTTATGGAAAAGGGCAGTAATCAGCTTATGAGGTCTGCATTTTCTGAACCATCCATCTACATTATTCTACAACTGCAAGCAGAACTCTAACTGCATGGCTATGATTTGAACATTATGCTCCTTTAAAATTCATGCTGAGTTGGGGGTTTAGCTCAGCAGCCTAAACGCCTGTCTGGCAGGTGCAAGGTTGTGAGTTCAATCTTTGGTTAAAAAAAAAAGCCAAAATTCATGCTGAAACTTTATTTGCAATACAATGGTATTAGGAAGTGAGACTTTTGAAGAAGATGACTAAGTCAGGCCTCCCCCCCACCTTTGAATAAGTTGAGACCCTTAACAGAGAAGCTTCATACAGCATTGAGCTCCTTTTTTGCCCTTTTGCGTCTTCCCCCAGATGAGGACGCAGTGTTTACCCCTTTCTAGAAAATGACAAGGCGCCATCTTGGAAGCAGCCCTTACCAGACATGGAACCTGTCCAAACCTTGGTCTTGAATTTCCCAGCCTCCAGTACCATAATAAGTAAATTTGTATAATTTATAAATTACCCAGTAAGTAGGTATTTTCTGATAGCAGATCTAAGAGGCCAAGACACCTACCACAATTTTAATATCTGAAACTAATTTTTAAACCTTGGAAGGGGGCTGTTAGTACATGGCTTCACATGTACTAACACAGGCTCTACCAGTCTCTGATTTTAAAAATGTTTTGATGGGTGGCATGAGCCAAAGGCCTGCACAGTGAACTCCACATAGCTGTGCAGCCTTGATATGTCACACAGAACCTGGTAGGACCTTGCCCAGCGACCCCAAACCTGGTAGGGCCCTTCCCAGTGTCCCCAGGGAGCTTTGGTACATTACTCGGATCCTGGTTGGGCCTCAGCTAGTGACCTCAAATAACCAGGGAGCTTTGGTACATTGCTTGGGTCCTGGCTGGGCCCTGCCAGTGACCACAGGTAGCTGGGGAGCTTTGGTGTACCACATGATGTGAGCTGAAGGTCTGCACAGTGAACTCCACCTAGCCATGCAGTCTTGGTATGCCACTCAGAACCTGGTAGGGCCCCACCCAGCAACCTCAAGCAGCCGGGAAGCTTTGGTGTATAGTGTGGGTGTGCTGAAGATCTGCCCAGCATACTCCCCCAATTTGGGCAACCTCCAAGTTCTGCTAGGGAGCTGGTAAGGCCTGCCTAATGACCCCCGACTCAGCTGGGGAAATTTCCTGCAGTACAGACAGCCATCCTCAACCCAGGAAATAATTGAGACTTTGCATTCAGCTACTCCAGGGGAATACAGGAAAATTGAAAAACGAAAGAGCAAAATGCAATCTCAAACTTCCAGTCCACCCCACACAAGCCTAGGAGACATGGACAAAGAAGAAAGTATAAGCCACACACTTGAAACTTCTGAAATGATAGCAACTGAAGTAAAGAAACAGCTCCATGAAGCTGTAAAGTAACTCAGATCAGAAATAATCTCCCAAATAAAATGAGAAATGAGAAACATAATGAAAAAAAATGCTGAACACATCTAAAAAAGACATAGTTAAAAAATAGAGGAGCACTGCAAAATGATGGAAACCTTGAATGACCAATATAAGAAAGAATTAGAATGCATGAAACAGATTCAATGAGATATCCAGGAAATCAAAAATTCCATCAGAAGCTGGCAAAATGACCTGAATGAATGTGAAGACAGAATTTCAGATCTCGAAGACAAGATTGCAACTAGTGCTCAGGAAAGGAAAGATCTTTTAAAAACAACAAGGAATAGGAAATAACAATTCAACAGTTGCAAGGCAATGCAAAGAAAAACAATATAAGATTGATATGTGTAAATGAAAAAGGTGACAACACCAATGATATAAAAAGACTATTTACAGAGGTAATAGCAGAAAATTTCCCAAACACAGGAAAGGAAGCTGACATTCTGATAAGTGAAGTCTATAAAGCTCCAATTAGTCATAACCAAAATAAATCTACACCCAGACATATGATAATCAACATCCCAGAAATTCAACATAAAAACAGAATATTAAAAGCTATTAGAGAAAAAGAAACAAATCACCTATAAAGCAAAACCAATCAGAATCACAGCAGACTTCTCAACACAATCATGTCAAGAAGAGCATGGAATGAAGTATTTCAAATCCTAAAGGAAAACAACTTCCAACCCAGATTGATGTACCCTACAAAACTGTCCAGCAAAATCAACGGAGAAATAAGATACTTCCACAACAAAGAATAGCTGAAGAACTTCATGACCACCAAACCAACCCTACAAAGAATACTGAAAGATATGCTAGATAGACATAAAAATGACTGCGACTTCAAGAACACCAAAAGAAAAAGCAGGGCAAACAATTAAACAGAGGGGAAAGGTAAAGAACCAACAGCAGAAAGATAACATGATAAAAATAAGCCAATAAGCCGGGCGTGGTGGTGCACGCCTTTAATCCCAGCACTCGGGAGGCTGAGGTAGGAGGAGCGTTGTGAGTTCGAGGCCGGCTTGGGCTACAACGCGAGCACAAGGCCGGCCTGAGCTACATAGTGCGACCCTGCCTCATAAAACCAGGGCCGCAAGTTTGGCTCAGTGCCTTAAACACCTGCCCTGGCAGGCGCGAGGTTGTGAGTTCAATCCCCGGTGCCGCAAAAAAAAAAAAAAAAAAAAAAAAAAAAGCCAATATATAGCACTTATAACCATTAATGTAAATGGCTTCAATTCACCAATTAAAAGAAACAAACTGGCAGAATGGATTAAGAAACAGCATCCAACCATATGCTATATACAAGAAACCCACTTAACCCAAAGGGAAATTCATAGACTGAAAGTCAAAGGATGGAAAATAATACTTCATGGAACAGGAATCCCAAAAAAAGCAGGGGTAGCTATTCTGTTTGCAGACAATGTGAACTTCAAACCAAGAATGATCAAAAGATATAAAGAAGGTCACCACATACTGATTAGGGGAAAATTTCAAAAGGAAGAGATAACAATCTTAAATATATACACACCAAATATGGGAGCACCCAGCTATATAAAACAAATAGAAATGAAAATCAAATAAGCAATAACACAATTATAACAGAGACCTTAACAACCCCATTGACACAAAGAGACAGATAAGCTAAACAAAAAATCAGCAAAGAAATAACAGAAGTGAATCAAACTTGTGAACAAAGGGACTTAGTAGATGTGTACAGAGTGTTCCACCCAACAACAGAATATACATTCTTCTCAGTTTCACATGGGACATTCTCTAAAATAGACAATATACTAGCCCATAAAACAGGCTTAAGTAAATGCAAAAGAATCAAAATTGCCCCATACATATTACCTGATCATGGTGCCATGAAACTGGAAATTAAAAACAAAAGAAACTGCAAAAATTCCATAAACACATGGAAATTAAATAATACACCCCTGAATAATCAATGGGTCCCAGAGGAAATTAAAGAAGAAATTAAACAATATCTACAAGCAAATGAAAATACAAATACAACTTACTGGAATCTGTGAGATGCAATGAAAGCAGTCCTCAGAAGGAAATTTATTGAAGTGAATTCCCACATTAGGAAAAACGAAACAAACCCAAATAAACAACCCGATGCTATACCTCAAATATCTAGGAAAAGAAGAGCAAGTCAAGCTAAAAGCCAAAAGAAGGGAGGAAATTATAAAGATCAGAGCAGAAATTAATGCAATTGACACTAAGAAAACAATACAATGGATTAATGAATCAAAGAGTTGGTTCTTTGAAAGAATAAATAAAATTAATAAGCCCCTAGCCAACCTTATTTAAAAAAGGAAAGAAAAAAATCAAATTCATGCAATAAGGAATGAAAAGGGCAAAATCACTACAGATCCTGTGGAAATATGTGGGGAGCCATCCTCGGAGATGTGCTTCTGCCGTGAGGCCTGTATGTAGGAGCTGAGGCCTGAGCTAGATTGCCCCGCCCGTGGAGTGAGCCAAGGTGGCGCTCGTTTCCTGTTACAACCCCGCTGTAGATGATGTCTGCCTGGTGACTAATGACACCAACCAATGATAATGTACCCCCCGAGATGATCTGATTGGAGGATGTAACGGTACTTATTTGGGTTCCCGCCCTGCGCGCGGAGAGAAGCACGGAAGGAGCCGCTGGGAGCGGACGCATAGGAGGCTTCTCGGGCG
>RJWM01004087.1:0-93453 GCA_004363535.1 Dasyprocta punctata | reverse complement strand
AATACAAAAGATCAATACCTACTTCAAATACCTTTACTCCCACAGATTCCATAACACAGAAGAAATGGACAGATTCTCACAAACATATGAATTACCAAAGCTGGATCAAGATGTAAAACTGCTGAATAACCCAATTTCAGCTAATGAAATTGAAAATGTAACTAGAACCTTACCAACAAAGAAAAGCCCAAGTCTGATGGATTCACAGCTGAACTTTATAAGAAATTCAAGGAAGACTTAAACACTCCTCAAACTGTTCAATAAAATTGAAAGGGAAGAAATTCTCCCTAACTTACTCCTGGAAGCAAGTATTACCCTAATACCAAAACCAGAGAAAGACCCAACTAAAAAAGAGAACTACAGGTCAATCTCCCTAATAAATGCAAATCTCCCTAATAGATGCAAAAATTCTCAATAAAATACTGGCAAACAGAATGTAGCAGGTCATCAAGAAGATTATACACCACAACCAAGTGGGAGTCATCCCAGGGATGCAGGGATGGTTCAACATATGTAAATCAATAAACGTAATACACCATATCAATAGAGTCAAAGATAAGAATCACATGATCATCTCAATAAATGCAGAAAAATCTTTTGAAAAAGTCCAACACTCATTCAAGAAAAGAACCCTATGGAAAATTGGAATAGATGGTCTTTACCTCAATCTGATAAAAGTCATATATCATAAACCAACAGCCAACATCATATTAAATGGTCAAAAACTGAAAGTGTTCACTCTAAAATCAGGAACAAGACAAGGCTGCCCACTATTACCACTCCTATTCAATATAATTCTGGAAACTAGCCAGAGCAATTAGACAAGAGAGAGAGACAAAAAGCAATAAGGATAGGAAAGGAAGACATTAAATTATCATTATTTGCAGATAACATGACACTGTACATAGAAGACCCCCAAAACTTCATTGAAAAAATTCTAGATGTAATACCAAATTCAGTAATGTAGCTGAATACAAAGTCAACACTCAAAAATCAACAGCATTCCTGTACACAAACAACAAACTCACTGAGAGAGAAATAAGAGAAATCACACCCTACACAACAGCATCCAAAAAAATGAAATATTTAGGATTCAATCTAACAAAGGAAGTAAAAGATCTATAAAGTGAAAATTACAGTACTCTGAAAAAAGAAATCAAAGAGGATCTCAGAAAATTGAAAGACATTCCTTGTTCATGGATAGGAAGAACAAACATTGTGAAAATGACCGTTTTCCCAAATTTGTTATACAGATTTAATGCAATTCCAATCAAAATACCATTAATGTACCTCACAGATCTAGAGAAATCATTTCTAAAATTCATCTGGAATCAGTAGAGAACTAGAATAGTAAAGGCAATTCTTGGCAACAAAGGCAAGGCAGGAGGCATCACGATCCCTGATAGCCTCTTTAATAAGTGGTGCTGGAAAAACTGACTTTCCATATGCCAAAAACTAAAACTAGACCCTTGGCTATCACCATGCACTAACCTAAAGTCAAAATGGATCAAAGATCTAAATATTAAAACAGAAACTCTAAATTTGCTGGAAGACAAAGTTGGTAGAAACCTTGAAGACATAGGGGTAGGTAGAGAATTCATGAGCAAAAATCAGACTGCCCGGGAAGTACTTCGCAGAATCAACAACTGGGATCTCATCTTATTAAAGAGTTTTTGCTTGTCAAAAGAAATCTCCCACAGAGTGAAAAGAAAACCCATGAATTGGGAAAAAAATCTTAGTCCACTGTCCCTCAAATAAAGGACTTCTCTCTAGAACATATAAAGAATTTTTAAAAATCAGAACCCCAAAATTCAGAGATCCAATCCAAAAATGTGCATCTGAGATGGATACACACTTCTCAGCTGAAGAAAGATAAATGGCAAATAAATACATAAAAAATTGTTCAGTGTCACTGATCATTAGAGAAATGCAAATTAAAACAACACTAAGACTCCATCTCACACCAGAAAGAATGGCCAGGATCAAGAAAACCAACAATAACAAATGATGGAGAGGCTGTGGGGAAAAAGAAACTCTTCTGCACTGTTGGTGGGAGTGTAGACTGGTGCAACCACTGTGGAAATCAGTGTGGAGATTCCTCAAGAAGCTAGGATTAGAGATACTATTTAACCCAGCTATCCCACTTCTAGGCATTTTCCCAGAAGAATTGAAAACATCATACCACAGTGATATTTGTGCACCCATGTTTATAGCAGTACAATTTGTAACAGCCAAATCTTGGAAACAACCCAAATGCCCACCAACTGAGGAATGGATGAAAAAGATGTGGTATTTTTATACAATGGAGTACTACTCAGCTATAAAGAAGGATCACATTGAGGCTTTTATAGGTAAATGGATGAGACTTGAGACCATACTCATAAGTGAAATAAATCAAACTTGCATGTGTAAATACTGTATTGTCTTCCTAGTGTAAGAAACTGAAAGAGTAAATAAGATACAAAATCTTCAATAAATATTGTGAAAGGGTAAGAAACTGCTCAAAGGGGGAAAATAACTCAGGGAAAAGGAGAAAGGGAAAAGAAAAAAGATATAAATTTGTGTATATACACTTAAGACTACTAAGATAATTGTACTATTAATTCTATTAGTTCTTAGAACAAAACAGTTAACATTCATAGGATTAGATCAATTTTGCATGTCTATATCTAGTAATCTGAGTAACTCTTTTTGAAGACAACTATGCAAAATAACAACCTTTGTTATGTTCCTACCATCTTGTTTTGAAAGCCTATATTGTTGTTGTTTTGGGCTTTTTGTTATTATTATTTATTTGGCTCTTTAGTTTCTTGTTTTTCTTGTATTTTGTTTTGTTTTGTTTTTCTCTTTAAGACAGAAAAGATAAATGTACATGTATAGGCTTATACATGCCTAGAATTTCTCCTGAAGAGTTTATAAGAATTGATTTTACCGTGTGTGATGGTATGAACCGCTCTTTTGAAGAAAACGAGACATTATGGTAGCCATTGCTGATTTCTTATCATCTTGTTTTGAAGCCCTATAATGCTTTTATTTTTTGTCTTGATTGGTTTTAATCTGTTTTCTATTATTTGATTTCAGTATGTGTGAAGGTATGGACAGCTATTTTGAAGAAAACAAGAGACATTATGGTACGATTGTTGATTTCCTATTGTCTGGCCTTGAAGGCCCATAATGCTTTCATTCTTTTGTTTTGATTGGTTTTATACTATTTTATTTTGTTTGAAATTATTGTGTGTGAAGGTATGGACAACTATTTTTAAGAAAACAAGGGACATTATGGTAGCCACTGTTGATTTCCTGTTGTCTTGTTTTGAAGTCCTGTGTTGCTTGCATTGTTCTGTTCTGATCTACTTTATTCTGTTCTGTTTTATTTTGTTTTATTCTGTTTAAAATTAAAAAAAATATTTTGGCCTTCTTTTCTTCTTGTATTAATTGCTGATTGGGCTCATTTTGAATAATATCTCATATTTTAAAATAGAAACTATCCATTCATTCATTCTAAAAATAGATGCTGGCCATGTATTTTAAGACCCAAAAATCCCCCAAAATTTCAGTTCCATACACAAAATGTCAAGAAAGAAATTAAATTCAGGGTGTTTGGTACACAAAGAGATGGGCATTTAATTCAATTTGGAGGGAAGACAGTTGGATCCCAAATTTCAAGTAGACTTTTTTCCTAGGCCTCACTTTTTCTATGCATTTTTTGAAATCTGTGTTCTAAATTTAATTTTTTATCAAATTGATGCATGACTGGTGTTATAGTATGTGTTTAAATGTCCTTCCAAAGTCTCATGCAGTCATGGGGGGCAAGCCTTTCGAAGGTGGCTGAGTCTAGTGTTTGTGATTGGTTCGTTGTCTAGCACTGGTGTGAGTGCTGAACCCACCCAGGAGTGGGTAGCCAGCATACAATATAAGAGAGACAAGGAGGCATGCTTTCCCTTTTTGTTCTTTTCACTCTTGTTGCTTGCAGCCACTATGAAGGTTACCCCTAAGCCACACCACTTTGCCTTGGAACCAGCTGAATATGGGCTGAAACCTCCAAAAACTATAAGCTAAATAAACCTTTCCTTCCTTAATTTTGGCATCAGGTATTTTGTCTCGGCAATGAGAGAAAAGAAACCAACACAGAATTTGGGTGGGGTCATTGCTGTGACTATACCTATCCACTTGGTTCAAGAGCCTTTGGGAATGGCTTGTGGGAAGGGTTTGGAAAGGATTGGAGATGTTGCTTGAAAGAGTGGTGCTGGAACAGTTTAGGCCATTCTGTTTGGGAGATTCTGGTCAGAGAGCTCAGAAGTCTAGGAGGCTGATAGAAATTCTGCCAATAAAGACCAGGCTCAGGAGATTTCTGCTGGGAAGAAGGACAGCATTGGTTGTTGGATGCCAGATAATGTGCATTATGGCTTGTCAGAAAGTTTGTCTGCATTTTGCTCATGTCCAGAGACTTTGCCTGAAACTAAGATTAACGGTGGCAGACTAACTAATCTGGCAGAAGGAATTTCAAGGCAATCTAATGTTGAGGCAGTGACATAGTTATTTCTGGGGGCTTTTAGCCAGATTTATGTTGCAAATCAAGAGGAAAAAACCCAGCAGGATGGTTTAAAATATTGTGAGTTTGGCCAGAAAGAAAGCTCCAGTGAAGCTGTGGACTGTAAAGACAGAACTGAGATCTTGATTGCTGAGAAGGAACAGAAGAATAGAAAAAATGACCTGGGGCATCACAGGAAGCAGCAAGCCTCTACCCTTTGCAGCCTCAAAACTGCAAAAATGAAAGACTTTGCTTTGAGGAGAAAGCTGCAAAGCGCCATGTTCCAGAGTAGTGGCAGAGGCCACATGAGGTTCCAAAATGGCAGTAGTCGCACCAGGTTCCAGAATGGCAGCAACATGGAGAATTTGTTGCTCACAATCAGGTTGAGAGTGCTTAGTGGTCCAGGCACTTGACCTGTACAGCTAAGAGAAAAGAAAGCCTGGCTATTGCACCAACTGGCAGCAGAATCATCCACTGGCACTGGTTTTAGGCACATAACAGAATATGAGAGTTCTGAGGTTAAAAAGGTTTACACCGCAATTTCAGAAGGCCTGGAAGGTCAGGCAGTGTGCCCCACAGAGGGCAGTGTGTGAAGCTGTGTGTGTGAAGCCAAAGGTGCAATGGAGAACCCAGAAGTTTGGAAAAGCCAGGATTGTGGATCATCTACGGAAACCTGCAAGAAGAGAGCAAAGTCAGCCCATGACAGAATCCATGGGAGCTACACCCACCAGAAACGCTGTGGGGGTGGAGTCACTCAAGCACTTTGGAGTTCACAACCAGATTGCTACAGATGCTGAACATGGAACTCCAGGACTTAACGTTTGCCCTGCTGAATTTTGGACTTGCTTTGATCCCAGTCCTTTACATCTCCCTGTTTGTACCTTTTGGAATGGAAATTTTTATCTTGTGCCATTGAATGTTGGAAGTGTTTAACTATCTTTTCATTTGTACAGGGGCTCACAGTTAAGAGCTTGCCTTAGATCTCAGAGGAGACTTGGGACTTAAACTTTTCAGCAATGCTGAAACTGTTAGGACTTTGGCAACTCTTGGAGATGGACTAAATGTCTTTTGCATAAATGTCTTTGGGGGGTCTGGTGGAATGTTATGATTTGTGTTTAAATGTTCCCCCAAAGCCTCATGTGTTCATGAGGGGTCAGACCTTTCAAAGGCAGCTGAGTCTAGCATTTGTAATTGGTTCATTGTCTAGTACTGGGATTGGCGATGTGAGTGCTGCACTCGCCCAGTGGCTGGTAGCTGGCACACAATATAAGGGAGGGGAGGAGGTATGCTTTCCCTTTCTGTCCTTTTCACTTACAGCTGCCATAATGGTTGCCCCTTAACCACAACACCCTGCCTTGGAACTAGCTAAGTATGGACTGAAACCTTCAAAACTGTAAGCTAAAAAACCTTTCCTTCCTTAATTTTGGGCATCAGGTATTTTGTCTCAGCAATGAGAGAAAAGTAACCAAAACACCTGACTAAGGATGCAGCTCAGGGATAGAATACTTAGCTAGCATGCACAAGGCCCTGGGCTTCATCCTTAGCAAAAGAAAACAGTTATCCACACCTGTGTGTTATGTTGTGTGTGTTTATATTTTGTTCTCCAGTACTGGGGACTGAGCACAGGATCTTACACTAAGCTATATCCCCAGCCTTCTTTCACTTTTGGTACAGTATCTCATTAAATAATGAAGTTGCTCACCCGGACTCAAAGTCGTGAACTTCCTACCTCAACCTCCCACAGTGCTAGGATCACACTCAGCTTACAAGCCTATGTTTTAAATTCATATTTTATCTCTAAATATGTGAATCAAAAATTTGCAAGTCACCATTCATGATACTTAATTGTGGCATCAACTTGAATAAGAAACACCTAGCAGACTGATTTAGCACAGTTCTGGGTGTTTCTGATGACTGATTTACTGAAGACAGAAGACCCCACCTGGAAGTGGGCAGTACCAGCCAATAGGCTTGTATCCTGGACGGACTACAAAGGGAAAGGAAGAAGACTCACTTCTGCTTCTTCAGAGGAGCTCCAGCCTTTACCATGGCCTTTGGACCTCAGTCATCAGGCTTCAGCACAGACTCTTCAGCCTTCCAGTGCAGACTTGTTAACTTTCCAGTGCAGACCCTCTGGCTACCTGGTGCAGTCCTGCATGGGACTCTGCAGTGAGTTTCAGCTCTCTGACTTTTGAATGGAACCTCTGGCATTCCAGCACAGAGATGATCCTTTTGCATTCTTCCATACCTGACTCTGCAGGAAGCCACTGTAAGCCTACCTTGTAAATCCTTTACATACACAATTTTTATATTAAATCTCTTCCTCTGGTGAACCCTAACTTATATACTACTAGACCTAAGTTTACTTAAGACCTTAAAAAACAATAGATTTCTGTAGCAACCATGTTTTTAGGAGGACAGTGCATGAACTGATCATAACCATACCAAAACAGATGTTTTCAATGTACATATTGCTCTGTAATAAATTTCTAGTAGTTTGTCGAAGACTAGCTAATCACCAACCCTGTGTCATCTCCCTGGGAGCAGAGAAACTCTTCATTTCCCTACTTTCATTGAAATTAGACTGAAGCCACGGTGGCTCTAGCCAGTCACTCCTATGGACATAAGTGACAGATTAACATGTCTCCTGAAATCCCCAGGTTTCTAGGATAGAGGACTTCAGTGCCTGTGGCATTCAAAACATTGAGAAGTGAAATTCACTTGTGTTGTGGGCTGTCTGGCCCAGGGGGAAGCAACCGTCAGTGCTCAGGATGGAGTGATACAATGATATGCTGGCAGCGGGAGAACATTTAGAGTAGTTTTTGGAATAATAAAGGCCTTTCATCTTCCTCCATTACCACCCCCCAAATACAGTCAGTTTTTCATGTTTCTTTTGATATTTTATCTCAAGCACATGCATCTGAAAATGATAAGGTTATCTTTAGAACTATGTTCAGTTCTAAAGGTAAGGGATTGAGTTGTGGAAAAGATACTGGAATGGTTCCTGTGAGTCAGTGTTTTAGTGGGGATGTTATTGTTTAAAAGAGTAGCATAGGGTGAAAAGAATAAATTGAATCAAGAAATTAGAGTAGGTTCTTATCCAAAACATGACCTTTTCTAACCTAAAAAAAGTCCACACTTGATAAAGATGGGTCTCATTAGTCATCTTTCACACCAAAGCCACTCAGGTGTAACTTTTCAATTTCTCTTGAATTTCCTAGTCATATCCTGGCACAAAAGTCCCAGTTACTCCACATCATTGCTAACATTTGTTATTTTTTTAAGTAGCTGTTTGAATTAGAGAGTTTTTCTCACACTGAGACACGATAACTGATATGTATGATTTAAAGGGGAGAAAGTCTAATTTGGCTCACAGTTTGAGTCCATGAGCAGCTGACTGCAGGCAGAGATATCATAGCAGAAGGACCTGGCAGAGCAAACCCACACAGTCTATGGCAGTCAGGAAGTAGAGCAGAGGCAGAGTGTCAGATCAGAAAGGACAAAAGACCAGACAGGGACTCCAAGGCCAAGCCTCCACGACCCACCCACCTAGATTTGTGCTTCCCGTAACTCTGGGTTGGGTACCAAAGCCAATCAAGTTGAAACTCTGCCCTAACCACACACCACCCTAATGCAGTCAGGGGGTATCTCACTGTGGTTTTGATTTGCAGTTTCTTAATGATGAATGATGTTAGACATCTTTACATATGCTGCTTGGCTGTCTGTCTAACGTCTTTGGTGAAATGTCTAGACAAATCCTTTGATCATTTCTAAGTCGGGTTACTTATTGCACTTTTAATTCTAGTGCATGTCACTCTTAATATTATCTGCATGTTTTTCTCTTTTTTCCTGACCAACCCTGACACAGAGTTGACTGTTTTGTTAGTATTTACAAACATTACCAGCTTCTGGTTTTGATGATTTTCTAAACTGCATCACTTTTTTTCTTTGTTAATTTCTGTGTTCTCTCTTTTCTTCCATTTTCTTGGATGTTCCCTATTGCTATTTTTCTAACTTTTCAGTAGAACATTGTGGAAATAGAGAGCTATAAGCCCCCAAATTGCTAACTCAATTTGCCTATAAAAGTACATAATAATGTGAAGTCAGGAGCTGTAGGACTTCAGTAATGGCAGCTGAAAATCTTAAAAACATATAAGACTATTAACAAAAGTATTTTGAAAAGATAATTCCTAAACTATGACTGCAATTAGATGGGCAAGGAGAAAGTGTTCAAAGCTTCAGTATCAATTCTTACAAAATTTAACTTATTTCTATACATACTGTATAACTCACCAATAGTCAAGGTTCTAACTCATGATGAAAAGTTCATTTCAATAATCCCAAAGTATGTTCAATTTATAACTTTAAGACAATAAGTGCTTACTACAGAAAGGACAATTGTTAAAATAATTATTGTAGAAAGAGGTTATTCTCATTGAACTTGTAAACTGTTTAACATAAGAGACCTTATCTTCCTTGCTTATAGAACACATTGATTAGGGTTCATGTTTTAATCAAAATCATTGAAAACAATTTATAAATATTCTCCTCAAGATAACAAAAATCAACATTAAAAATCAATAGCTGTTTTATATACTGTATAGGGTGATACTATGTACCCCCAAGTCCTCATATACTTTTGATGGGGCTGGCTTGTGATGGGTTTGCTGTCTAGTGCTGGAATTGGGGATGTCAGTGCTGCACCTTTCCAGGGGTGGAGCTGAGATACAGTGTAAGGGAGGCGGGTCTTCTCCTCTGTTGCTCTTCTGCCCTCTCTTACTGTCTCACCAGCGCGCCTTGCTATTGTGGCAACTATGAATGGCAGCCCCGCCATGCCACACTGCCTTAGAGCCAACTGAATATGGACCGAAACTCCCGAGGAACTGTAAGAAATAAACCTTTCCTTCCCTAATTTTGGGCGTCAGGTATTTTGTCTCATCAACAAGCCAAAAGATCATTGTGGAGATATCAGAATACCTGATTTCAAATTATACTACGAAATCACAGTGCTATAGGGGGAAATATAACATTTAACCTGATAGGTATCAAATACACCAAGTCTGTGTCTCTTAAAATCAAGGAATAAATTTTAAGGAGAAAGGAAGTTAAAAGTAGGAAAGGTTTACTAAGGAATAAGACTAACTTCTGGGAGACAGGAGGTGTCTTGAAAGTGGGTTGTCACTGAGGCGCTCTGTCAGGAGTAATTTATACAACAAAGTCACAATGTGCGTACAATGCAGGTTAAACTACAATCTACCTATGACAGGTAAAGACACTTAGATATTATTGGCCTTATAGGGAAGTTCGTCATGTAGCAAAGGTACATGGAATGAACAAAGGCATTTTGGGGAAGGGATGAGTCTGAATGCTCTGGTCACCCACTGGGTGACTGATGTTTATCTGGTGTTTTTGGATCAGGTGGTGCTAATTAGAGTATAATTTCAAGCTATTGTTTCTCCCTTAGGGAGACACGTAGATCTAGTCTTCAGAGGCACCTCTAGCCACAATTTTGATGTCTTTATTTTTTCTGCTGACTTCCTTAAGAGCCTAGTTCCCCTCTGACTGTACGTTAATTTCTACATAACTTAGCTTCCTATGATAATAGTAACAAAAACAGCATGATACTGGCACAAAAACAGACATGTAGACAAATGGAATGGGATCGAGGATGTAGAAACAAACCTGTAAAAGTCCAACCTACTGATTCTCAAAGGAGTCAGGAATTATACATTAGAGAAAAGGCAGCCTCTTTGACAAATGATGCAGGGAAAATTGAAATTAGATCCCTATCTCTCACCTTATACCAAAAAAAAAATGCAAAATGAATCAAAGAGGTTTTGCCCCTTTTGCTCTTGTAGCTTTTGTTGCCTTCCACTGCCACAAACTGCTGTCCCTCTGCCATGTGCCACCCTGTCTTGCAGCCAGCTGATAATGGACTCAAATTTCTACAAACTGTGCATCTATTTTCCTAAGGAAGTCTCAAATTTGTCCTTCTTTATAACTAAATAGTATTTAATTATATATAGATAAAGGATGGATATTTCAATCACACATCTTACCTTTCCTTGTAAATAATACAGGAAATACAAGTAATAAGATTAGAATATTAATGACAATTACAAAAGACAGATGTTGATCTGTGGTTCAGCTATGAGAACAGCATAAAACTTTGCCGATATTGTAAAAAGAACAGCATCAAAAAATTAGTATTGCCAAGATTGTTACCAGAGCAGTGTCCCCATGTCATAGAATGGATACAAAATAGAAGACATATGTGAAGAGTTATCTGAGGCGTCAAGAATAATTGAACAAGAAGAAGCATTTGGCAAAAGCTATATTGGGAACAACTTAAATTTACAAAGACAAATAAATATTCCAGTTAATTTTGAGGATAAAGTGATTTATAGTGTGTTATAATTAAGAAGATTTCTGAAAATTTAATCCAGATGTTTGGTATAAGTTGTAAGATACACTTTTCCCCAAAATTAAATTTAATAAAGCATCTTCATGTAAGTTAATTTGAGAGAACAGATTTTATAGCAGATCAGTGCCTGAAGAGTTAGCATATGGTCCAAAATGTAGCTGTGGGAAAACACTAGATTCTAATCTGCTGTCTTTCTTAGTCGAATAAGTACCTTTTCTAAACAATTTGGTCTTAATTTCTCAGTTTATTCATACTCTTATCTTTAATGGGTATAGGTATTTCCAAAGTTCTTTGAAGATATAAACCCAAAGAAATAATATTTATAGCACCTACATAGGTGGTTGTCAAGTATTTATCTTTACTCTCAGCTTAGTCTAGTCATTGTTTCAGGGTCACCATCCTGAGCCCCTCTCTTGAAAGCACGCTCACATCTCAAACCCTCTATATCCTCCAATGTGCAAATCACATCCAACTCTTAATCAGTCCCTATTATCTGCAAAGTAGTGTCCAAACCTTTCATTCTGCAAAACAAGAAATATGCTTCCATATTCATCTTATAGTGATTCCCTCCATTTGTGCTGCATGTAATTCAACAGCATTATTAAATATTTTCTGAAGTGGGTCTGTAATGTCTAACTTCTTTCCCTCTTTTTGTATGGTTCTTTTTACTTAATGACACTAAACTAGATCCTTGATATATTTCAAAGCTTTGTTTTATAGCCTCTTCTTATACTTTCTCAAACAAAATCCCTTTTCTTTATTCTTATTCTACATTGTGTTGCTGTTGTTGGTGATGTAGGTTTATTCTCATAGATTAAAACTTCTTCTAGGTCATTTAGAATATTTTGCCTTAATCATAGTGCCTAGCATAAGGCTTACTAATTGTGAAAATAAGCAAGTCTGAATTTTCTCATAAACTAATAAGTACTAGGGTTGTATACAAATAAATTAATAAATATGGCTATATGCATATAAACTGAGTGTAAACTAATCAGTATTAAGGATAGATAAACTAGTAAGTATTATGGAGATATATATATATACATATATCTTTTTAGGGAAGAGGCAGGTTTTCCTGTCTTACTGAAGAAAGCTGTTTTGGGGGAATGACACAACAATAGTTACTTTACAACTATAATAAAATGTTATTCTAATGCTAAATAAATGAATCAAAGAAGACAAAAATGGGTCAAAGACCTAGGTATAATACTGCTAGAAAAAGCAAAATTAAGAGGAAACACTTAAAGCCTTAGCACAGGCAAAGGCTTCCTGAACAGGATTCTAGCAGCCCAGGAAATAATAGAAAGGATTGACAAACAAGACTGAATCAAATTTAAAATGGTTGGCACAGCAACGCAAATAACTAATAAGAATGAAGAGACAGGCTGATGGGAGAAAATCTTTGCCAGCTACCACTCAGACAGAGGATTTATATCTAAAAGACTAAAAAACACCAAATAATAAAATAGCCCAATCAATAAATGGGCCAATGAATTGAGCAGACACTTCTCAAAAGAAGTACAAATGGCCAATAAATATTTAAGAAATATTCAACATCATCGGCCATTAGGAAAATGCAAGTCAAAATTAATGCATATTGAGATTTCTTTTTTTACCCTAGTCAGAATGGCTATCATCAAGAAGAGGAAAAAAGAGGGAAAGGAACAGAAAGAAATACTGGCAAACCTTGCTGATGGGAATGTAAATCAATACAGCCACTATGAAAGTTAGTGTGACATTTCCTCAGAAAACTAAGAGTAGAGCTACCTTTAGACCCAGCCCCGCCACTCCTTGGTATATTCATGAAGTCAGCACTACTATGTGGAATACCTGCACAGCCATGATTTACTGTGGCACAATTCCAAATCTAGAACCAGTCTCGGCGCCCACCAACTGAATAAATAAAGAATATCTGGTACATACTCACAAAGCAGTATTATTCAGCTGTAAAGAAGAATGAAATCTCCTCATTTGCAGGGAAATGGATTACACTGAGGATCATCATATTAAGAAAAATACACCAGACTCAGAAAGGCAAGTATTACATGTTCTCTCTAATATGTGGAATCTAAAAGAGATGACATAAAAGTAAAATGGAGACCATTATTATCCAAGAGGGGGGAAAAAAGAAAAGAGGAAGGGAACAAGGGCGGGGGGAGGAGTGGATTGTAAGACAGGACAATGAAGGAATGGATATGATCAAAGTATATACAATGAGGCCCAATATTCTATAAAGTTAATGGGCATTAGTAAAGAAAAAATGAAATAAAAATTCTCTTACATTCACAACAGAAAAGACATTCCTCCTTATAAAACCAATTTTACAATTTAAAGAGTGATTCCTGCACTTGAAATTTATAATACAATGCAGAATTTTCATTTGCCACACTAACATTCACTGTTTAAGGCTGTAAATGTCCCTATAACACACTCTCAATGTATCCCCTCGAGATTTTATTTTTATATCACATTCATTCTATCCTAATGTTTTTAATATCTATGATGCTATCATTAATTATCTATTTAAGTATTCTATTTAAAATATTAAAGCATGAGCTTTTAAGTTACTCTTCTTACTTTCTGAATCCAAGGAATGGTTTTGGAGAAAATGGTATGTTTCATATTTATTCTTAGCCAGACATGGTGGTACACATCTGTGGTGGATGAACCAATGATCAACGTGTAACAGCCAGCTGAACTCAATCAGCGTGATCCTGAGTATGGAAGGCCCACCTGAGGATTGTTGCCAACAGCATGAAAGAAAAACTGGAGGGGAAGATGGTATGCTGTTGATCCTGCTGGAGAAGCTTGTCGCACTTGTTTTCCTGATATGAATTCGGCAGTTCTGATCATCGAAGGAGCTTGGGTCCTCGCTTTGGTTCTTTTTGGGAGAGTTCTGGCCCTTACTGTGAGCGTTGCTTCCTGGCTCTGGTGCAGAACCCTCAGCCTTCTGGCACAGATCCTTCCTCCCACTGGTGCAGACTTTCTAGTTCCACTGCTGACCTTTGGGCCTTTCCAATGCAAACCCTTGGTACAAACTTGCATGAGACATTGTCATGGGCTCTAGGTCTTCAGCTGAATTCATTCATGGCACTGCCCTGAAATCCAGGCCCTCAACTGGATTCTTTGGGTCTCTAGTGGATGGCCAGATCTCTTGTACTGTTCTGCATTTGACTTTTTGGGTGAATACTATAAAATAATCCTATAAATTGTGTGTCCTGTATTAAATCTATTCCCTTGCAAACCCTGACTACAACAACATCTATAATTCCAGTGCTTTGAGAGGCTGTTGCAGGAGGATTACAAATTCAAGCCCAACCTGGACAACTTAGTGAGAAGGGCTCAGGATGTGGGTCAGTGCAGAGGTCCTATGCCGTGACCCATGCTGCCAGTGGGGTTCTGAGAGGGGGCATTGGGAGATTAAGAAAAAACTAGACACATACTGAGAGGAAAGCTGGGACCGAGAGGGACCTGACCTCTCTGATGGAGAGGCAGCGACAACCTAGCACAGTGTGCATCTTTATTTACACACAGTAGAAGGGGGAAAGTGAGTGACAGAGTCAAAAGTGCAAGGTGACAGCATTTTGCTGCACACACTGAAAGTGAAACATTCTCAGAGCTGTCTGTGCTGTAATTAACAGGGAGGAGCACCAAGGCCAGACACCTGCTGGAATGGCTCTGTTTCAGTTCCAACAACTTGTTCACCTGACTCGCCTCTGGCACTCCATGTCTCGGGGCTGGTCTTGTGCTTGCCTGGAATGCATGGTCGATCTCCAGCTCAGCCACTCCCCACAGTCCTAGGTTCAATTCCCAGTACAATAAATAAATAAATAAATAAATAAATAAATAAATAAATAGTTTTCTGCTAGTGCATGTTTACACTACATAATAATTACATTCCTTGTGGGGAGTTTGTATCTCTATCTATCTGTATATATATTTACATCTTAATTCTTTTTGTCCCCTTTCCTGCCCCTCTGCTCCCTATCTCTTCCTCCATCCCTTACTCTCCCTTTTGCAAAAGTTCTATCTCCCTGTTTCCTATTTTCTGTCTTTTATGTTGTTGTTTAATTTATTTATACCTTGGCCTTCTCATGTTGGAGAAATCGTGCAATGTTTGAGCTTGTGTGTCTGATTTATTTCACTTAAATTTCTGGTCTCAAGGTCATCCATTTTCCTATAAATGATTCGTTTATCTTCTTATGGCAGAATAATTCTCCACTGGATATAAATACCACATTTTCTTTCTTTTATCTTGCTCTTTATTTTATTTACACTTTGGTTTTCTCATGTAAAAGAAAATACAGTGTTTAAGTTTGTGTCTTATTTATTTCACTTAGTATTATATTTTCAAGGTACACTTGTTTTCCTGTAAAATGGTTCAAATTCATCCTTCTCATAGCAGAATAGTTTTCCATTGTACAGAAATGCCAAATTTTGAAAAACCATTTGTTCACTGATAGACACATAGACTCCTTTCAAGATTTGGCTATCATAAATTGCACTGCTATAAATATTGGTATGCATGTCTTGTTGTAATATGATCTCTTTAACTCTTTTGGGAAGATACCAGAAAGGAAATAGACAGGTTGAATGAAGTTTTAGTTCTGGATTTTTGAGGAATCTCCATAGTGTTTCCCTCAATGATTGCACTAGTTTACATTCCCACCAACACCATAGGAGGGTTCTCTCCTCACCACAGCCTTGCCAACATTTGGCATTACTTGGTGTCTTGAAGTTTCCCATTCTAACTGGAGAAAGATGAAATCTCAGAGTTGCTTTAATTTGAATTTCTCTAATGGCAAATGATGTTAAACATCTTTTCATGTATTTATGGGCCATTTGTATTTCTTCTTCTACAAAGTGCCTATTCATTTCAATTCCCATTCATTGACTGAGCCTTTATTTTGGATGTCTAGGTTTTTTTAATTCTTTATATACTCTAGATATTAGCCCTCTGTCCAAGATACAGTTGGCAAAAATAGATTGTAGATTGTTTTTTTACTCTGTTGACTGTTTCCTTTGCTGTGCAGAAGCTTTTAGTTTGATATGATCCCATTTGTTGATACTTGATGCTATCTCTTCTATCATTGGTGTCTGGGCAGAAAGTCCCTGACTTCAGGAGTTTTGCCTACCTTATCTTACAGTAGATTAAGTGTTTCTGTTTTCATATTTACAGCTTTGATCCATTTTGATTTTGGTTTAGTATATGGTAAGAGACATGAGTCTACCTTCAATCTTCTACATGTGGATGGCCAGTTTCCCCAGCACCATTTGCTAAGAGGCTATCCTCCCTCCATGGTATTTTTTTTTTTTGGTCCATCTGTCAAAGATCAGGTGGCTGAGTGTGTCTGGGGTTGTTTCTATATCCTCTGATTCTGGTCCACTGATCCATCTGTTTTTGTACCAGTGCCATGCTGTTTTCATCATGGTTGCTTTGTAATATAACTTCAAATCCGGGATTGTGATACCTCCTGCTTTGCCCTTGTTCCTCAATATCACTTTGCTATTCTGGGACACTTCTGATTCATATGAATTTTAGGATTATTTTCTCTGTTTCTGTGAGGAATGTGGTTGGCATTTTGATTTGAATTGTATTAAATCTATATATCAATTTTGAAAGTATAGCTATTTTGCCTATATTGGTTCTGCTGATCCCGGAATGGGATATCTTTCTATTTTCTGATGTCATTTTTTATCTCCTTTTTCAGAATACTGTAGGTTTCATTATACCAATCTTTCACTTCCTTTGTTAGGATAATTCTTAAGCATTTAAGTTTGACGCTATTGAGAGTGGTATTATTTTCCTAAATATTTCTCAATATGTTCATTACTGGCATACAGACACATTATTGATATTTATGTATTGACTCTTTATCCTGCTAAATTGATGAATTTAGTTATTAATTCTAGAAGTCTTTTGGTGGAACTTTTTAGGTCTCCAATATAAAGGATCATGTCATCTGCAAATAGTGATAATATGAGTTCTTCTTTTCTTTTATGTATCCTTTATTTTAACTTCCTCTTGCCTAATTGCTGTAGCTAATATTTTGAATACTACGTTGAACAGGAGTGGTGATATTGAACATCCTCATTTTATTCCTGATTTTAGAGGGAAAGCTTTCAGGTTCTCCCCATTTAATATGATGTTGGCCATTGGTTTGTTATAAATTACTCTTGGCACACACTTCAGCAGCCATCGGAAGATACTACCCACCAATAACCAGCTCAGGTTGGGAGGTAGAGGCAGGCCCTACCCTCTCCCGTACTCCAGCAGCCATCAGAAGACACACCAGCCAGTAACCAGCCCTGCCCCTGCACACACTCCAGCAGCCCTCAGGATGCTTCTGCCCCAGGTAGCCAGCAGGGGCTGGGAAAAATAGCAGCCAGCCCTGCACCAGTGTACCCAGTGACCATCACTGGATACCCATAGCCAGCACTGGCCAGAAGAAACAAATATTCACACTCTGGAGAAATTGTAGCCAATGTGGGAAGTGCCTGGGACCCCACTACCTGCTTATTTGGAAGAACCCAAGAAAATGTCAAGACAAAGAAGCAAAAGGCAGTCCCTGGACTCCAACCTAAGCAAAGCAAATCCAAGAGATGAAAACATGGAAGAAATCGGGAGTCGCACACCTGAAGTTTCTGAAGTGATGGCAACTGAAGTAAAGAAACAACTTCATGAGGCTATAAAAGAAATTAGAACAGAAATACTATATCAGATAAAAGAAGAAATGAAAAGTATAATAAAAGAATTGCTAAAGAAAACAGATAAAAAAAATAGAGGAGCATAGGAAAATGAGGGAAACCATGAATGAACAATATAAGAGAGACTTAGAATGCATGAAACAGATTCAAAGAGATATCCAGGAAATTTAAAACTCCATTGAAAGTTGGCAAAACTGCTTGAAAGAAACTGAAGATAGACTTTCAGACCTTGAAGACAGGTGTGCAGCTTGCGATCATGAAAAAAAGATCTCTTAAAAATAACAAGGAATCGGGAGGTTGAGGCAGGAGGATCATTGTGAGTTTGAGACCAACCTGGGCTGCAAAGTGAGTTCAAGGCCAGCCTGAACTGCATAGGGAGACCTTGTCTCAAAAAGTAGGGCTGGAGATTTAACTCAGAGGTTGTGAGTTCAATCCCCAGTACAAAAAAGGAAAAAAAAAGGAACCAGGAAATATCAATTCAACAACTGCAAGATGATGCAAAGCAAAATAATTTAAGGATAACAAGTGTCAGTGAAAAAGCAGGGGTCAACACAAATGACATTAAAATTCTATTTACAGAGGTAATAACAGAAAACTTCCCAAACATGGGAAAAGGATGTGATTACAGATAAGTGAGGCATATAAAATTCCAGCTAGCCACAACCAAAATAAATCTACACCCAGACATATAATAATCAAAATTCCAGAAATTCAACACAAGAACAGAACATCAAAAACTGTTAGAGAAAAGAAACAGGTCACCTATAAAGGAAAACCCATCAGAATCATGACAGATTTCTCAGTACAAACCATCAAGTCAAGAAGAGGTCAGAGTGAAGTATTTCAAGTCCTGAAAGAAAACAACTTCCAACCCAGATTGATGTACCCTGTAAAACTATCTTTCAAAATTAACAGAGAAACAAGATACTTCCATGACAAAGAACAACTGAAGGAATTCATGACCACCAAACCAATCCTACAAAGAATACTGAAGGACATTCTAAAGAGAGATAAAAAAAAAAAGACCATGGTTCCAGGAACAGCGGCAGAGGGTGATCACCAAGCAGGGCAGGCAACTGAATGGAGGGGAAAAGTAGGCAGCCAACAGCAGGAAAATAGCATGGCAGAGACAAGCCAGTGTGTGTTGGGCATAACCATTAACGTAGATGGCCTCAATTCACCAATAAAAAGAAACACAGGCAGAGTGGATCTGGAGACAAGATCCATCAATATGCTTTATTCAAGAAACATATTTAACTCAAAAGAAAATTCATAGACTAAAAGTCAAAGGAAAGAAAACAATGCTCTACGTGACAAGGAATCAGAAAAAAAGTAGGAGTAACTTGCCCATCAACTGCAGAATGGATAAGAAAGATATGGTATTTCTATATAATGGAAAGCTGCTCAGCTATAAAAAAAGATAACCTCGAGGCTCTTGTAGGTAAACGAACACAAGTTGAGATCATGCTCTTGGGTGAAATGGTTCAGAGTCACATAGGTGAACATGGTGGTGTCTCCCTAGTATAAAAAACTAAAGGAGTTAGTGGAATCCAAAATGCACAATAAATGCTGTGAAGGTGAAAGGGGAGGAGATTCTAGAGGGGAAGGCAGTGGCCATTGTTAATCTACATCCTGTTTTGAAACGCTGTGTTTTTTTCATTGTTCTGTTTAGCTTGGTTTCATTCTGTTTTGTTTTGTTTGATTTTATCACTTTTGATGGCACGGACAGCTATTTCAAAAATAACAAAATGTACTATAGTAGCCATTATTGATTTCCTATTATCTTGCTTTGAAGACCTGTATTGCTTTACTTATTTTCTTTTGATTGATTTTTATTCTATTTTGTTTTGTTTAATTTTATTATGTCTGATGGTATAAGCAGTACTTTGATGATAACAGGATACATTATGGCAGCCACTGTTGTATTCCTATTGTCTTGTTTTGAAGTCCTGTACCACTTCTGTTGTTTTGTTTTGATTGGTTTTATTCTGTTCTGTTTTGTTTTATTTTGTTATGTCTGATGGTATAAATAGCTACTTTGAAGATAACAGAATGCATTATGGTAGCCACTGTTGTATTCCTATTGTCTTGTTTTGAAGTCCTGTATTCCTTTCATTGTTTTGTATTGATTAGTTTTATTCTGTTCTGTTTTGTTTGATTTTATTGTGCCTGATGGTATAGGAAGTTAATTTGAAGATAGCAAGAGGCATCATGGTAGCCATTGTTGGTTTCCTTCTGTCTTGTTTTGAAGTCTTGTATCACATTCATAGTTTTATTTTGATTGTGTCTATTCTGTTTTATTTCTTTTGGTTTTATTCTCTTGAAAATAAAATAAAAAATAAATTACTCTTACCAGATTAGGTAAGGTCTTTCTATACTTATTTTCCTCAGGGTTTTTAAAAAAATTAAGAATCAGTGTTGGATTATGTCAAAAGCTTTTCTGCATGTATTGACATGATCATGTGGTTTTTCACCTTGCCTCATGTGGTGTATTATATTTATAGATTTGTGTATGTTGAACCATCCTTGCATCCCTGGGATAAAACTGACTTTGTGATAATATATAGACCTTTTGATGATTTGTTACCTTCTATTTATCAATATCTTATTTAGGATTTTTGCATCTATGTTTAAAGAGATTGGCCTGTGGATTTTTTAGCTGGGTCCTTGTCTTGTTTTGAAATCAGAGTGATGTTGGCTTTCAGGAATGAATTTTGACTCCCTTTCAATTTCGTTAAGGAGTCTGAAGGCATTGGTGTTATAACATCCTTGAAGTTCTTACAGAATTCAGCAGTGAATCCATCAGGTGCTGGGATTTTCTTGGTCTTTTATTATTGCCTCAATTTAACTGCTAATTATTGGATCATCCAGTGTTTTTATCTCTTTTTTGTTCAACTTTGGCAATTGATATGTGTCTAGGAATCTGTTCATTTTTTCAAGATTCTCCAGTTTATTGGGAAATGATTTTTCATAGAAATTACTAATGATATCCTAGATTTTGGTAGTGCCTGTTTTGATTTCATCTTTTTCATTTCTAATTGCACTGATACAAATCTTTTCTCTTCTTTTAGTAGATTTGACCAAGGGCTTATCTATTTTGCTTATTTTTTTTTTCAAAGAGCCAGGTCTTTGATTCACTGATTCTTTGCATTTTTTTAGTCTCAATTTCATTAATTTATGCTCTAATCATTACAAAGTCCCTCTTTAAACTAGGTTTGAATTTAGGCTGCTGTTTTTTGAGTGTTGTGAGACTCATCATTAGGTTATTTAATTGAACTCACTCTGTTTTTCTAATATGAGTATTGACTGCAACAATTTCCTCATAATGCTTTCCCTGTGTCCCACAGGTCTTGGCGTCTCATACTGACATCATCATTTGATTGAAGAAATTGTTTTATTTCTTCCTTGATTCCTTTTTTTTTTTTTTTTTTTTGAAGAACAGAGATATTTATTGAGAGAAAGAAAACTCCTGTCTGAGGGAGAGAGACAGAAGGGGTCCCGAGTGGGTTGCCCTCTTCCTTGATTCCTTGTATGACCCACTGCGTGTTTAGGAGTGTCCTATTTCCAGGTGTTTACAAATTTTCTGTGATTTCTTTCATGACTGATTTCTAGTTTCAGTGCACAATGATCTGATAGCATACACGTGGTGATTTTAATTCTTTTGTACTTATTTAATCAGGATTTGTGGCTTAATATGTGATCTATTTTGGATAAAGTTTCATGTGCTGCTGAGAAGAATGTGTATTCTGTTGTAGTAGGGTAGAACAATCTGTAGATATCTATTAAGTCCATTTATATGAAGATGTGCTTCCACACTCTTTTTGCTTAGTTTATCTGTCTCTTTATGAAAATGTGGTATTTAGGTTTCCCACTATGATTGTGTGGGTGTTTACGTGATCTTTTGTACCCAGTAGTGTTTATAAAGCTAGGTACATACAATACTATTTGGTGCAAGCAATTGTTATCTCTGATTGTTGAATTGTTCCTATAACTAACATGTAGTGACCTTTTTTGACTCTTATGATCAGTTTTAGCTTGAAGTTTACATTCTCTGAGAACAAAGCTTCTACTTCTGCTTGCTTTTGGGGTCCTGGTACATGGAATACTGTCTTCCAGCCTTTGATTTTTAGACTATGGGATTCTTTTTGGACTAGATGAGTTTCTCAAGTGCAGCAGACTGCTGGATTCTATTTTTTTGATCCAGTATGCCAATCTGTGTCTTTTTATTGGAGAGTTGAGGCCATTAATATTGAGAACTATTACTGAAAGGTATTGATTTATTCTTGTCATTGCTTTCTTTTTCTGTTGATAACTTATTTTCTTTTTCTTTTTTAATTACTTGCCTTGCTTGATGTACTCATTCCACCTAATTGTTTTAGCTCTGTTGGCTTGTTGTTTCTGTCTAGGATATTCTTGAGTATTTTTTGAGTGCTGGTTTGGTGTTTATGTGTCTCTTAAGATGTTCTTTGTTGTTGTTAAGATGTTAGGATATCCTTATTTCTACATTAATTTTGACAGTTTTGCAGGGTATATTAGTCTGGGTTAGAAGTTGTTTGGCTTTAGGGCTTGAAACACTTCACTTCAAGCTCTCTTGGCCTTTAAAATTTGTGTTGAAAAGTATGCTGTAATCCTCATGGGTTTGCCTTTATATTATGTATGATATTTTGTTTTTCTGACAGCTTTTAAGATTCTATCTTTCTGCTGGACACCAGGGATTTTGACTCTGCTGTCATAGGGAGCTTCTTTTCTCCCTGTAGTTAACTGGCATTCTGTGAGCTTCACTTACCTGCATGCTGAAATCTTTCTTCATACTTAGAAAGTCTTTAGTACGATTTCTGTAAAAAGATTTTTTTATTCCTTATGTGCTGCCTTCTAATTTTTTCTAACTCCAATTAACCTTAGGTTTGTCTTCTTAGCATCATCCAGTAGCTGTCAGATAAATTTTTCTTATTCTCTTATTGTATTTAACGCTTCTCTGGGTAATTCATTGTGATTTTTTACTTTTTCCTCAATTTCAGAAGGCTTTTTTTCACACTGATCATTTCTGCAATTTATGAATTCTACATAATTTTTTTTACCTTTGGAATTTCTGTCTGACACCTTTTAATGGATCTGTATCTTTAGTTAATTTATCATTCATGTTTTGAACTCTTTCATTCGGCTCTTCCAATTTTTTATTTGTCTCTCTCACATCTACATTGGTCATTTTGTACATTAATTCCATCATCTTTTGGGTCACGTCCTCTTTGAACTCATCTAGTGTTTTACTCTTCTTTAATCGTTTTGTTTAGCTTCACTGCCTGATGTTTCCATCAGTGTCCCTTTAATTTGTTTTGGGAGTGTTAGAGATCTTTGGGGGCTTTTTGTTGCTTGTATTTTTACATTCCTGTATAGACTGCACACACACACACACACACACACACACACACACACATTGCTTCAGTCCACGAACTTAATTCTTTCCATGATTCTGCTCACAAACTTTGAACAAGAACTGAATCTAATTTCCTGATCAGGTCAACATTGAACCTAACTATGGAATTTGATTCAACTCTCACCCAATTATGTTTGTGACAAGAACAGTGGAAAGAATTAAATTTGTGGACAGTTATATATATTTGTTGAGGGTTGAGGTCAAATAGAGAAGAGTTTGTTGTAGATACAAGGATGTCTTTAGTTAGATTCTGTTTTCCAGTGATGTGCTCATAGCTTTATTTGTCTAGGGATACGGTTCACCCCTACAAGCCTTTCCATTTAATTGGGTTGGATCCTGTCACTATGTCGTAAGGAAAAATTTCTACTGTTACAACACCCACAGAACCAAGCATAAACCTTAAAGCTTGTCTCGACAATTTCATCCTCTCATTAACACCCTTTACAGACTCTGTTGTACTGGGATGTGAGAGGCGTGGGGATGTGAAGAGGAAAGAGAAAGGGAAGGGGTGTGTCGATGGGAAGTGAGAAAGTGAGAGATATACCAATAGGTGGAAAGAAAATAGGATGTCACACTCCTTTGGAGTTATTTTATAGCTGATGTAGAGGGGCTTGGGAGAGTATATTTATAGTCAACAGGAGGAATGCAGATGGATGGAAATGTATTTAGAGATTGAGGGAGGTCTGCTGCTGCCTGTTAATATGCTTGTTGGTAGTTTGGTTCCTCTAAGTCAAGTTCTGTTTTGTTTTGTTTGGCTTTTTGAGACAGGGTCTCGCTATGCAGTTCAGGTTGACTTTGAGTTCACTTTGTAGCCCAGGCTGGTTTCGAACTTGCAATACTCCCCCTGCCTCAGCCTCCAGAGGGCTGGGATTACAGGTGTGAGTCACCATGCCTGGCCCAGTTTTCTTAAGGATTGTCCTGATATGCCCTTGGATGGCACTGTTGAATTTACAGCACTCGGTAATTCTTATTCTCCAATGCACTTAGAGGCTCCCCTGTGATGTTTACGCTGCTGGACTGACGGGTAGGAGGAGGGAGGTGAGAAGGCCTGATAGTGAGGAGGTGGGGAGGGGACGAGGAGGAGAGCACGAGCGAGCTGAAGGACAGAGGGGGAGACGCGGAGGACGGCGCAGGTCCCAGGAGAAACTCGTGAAACTGAAGCATGACCATCATCCAAAAAAAAAGCAAGAAAGATGAAAACAGAGACTAGAAAAAGAAAAGAAAGGAAGAAAAACAGAAACAAACAAGCAAACAAAAAACCCCAACGAATTAGTAACGTTACAATAACAACATCTGCCAAAATAACAGTAACACTGACAAGACGCCTGCGCCCCGCTGGGCCAGCTCCAGCCGAGCCGGGGACCGAACTCCCGGCCTCCTGCGCGCCCCGGCTGGGACGCTCGCAGCTCCCCGTGGCCGCCCGCCCGTCGCCATCTGCAGCCTCGTGCCCCCCGGACGCGCGCCCCCGAGGGCCTCTGCAGACTCGGGCTCCGGTGGTCGGGGTCGGGGTGCACACGCGGCCTCCTCGCGGCCCCTCCTCGGGATCCGGCCCGCGGCCTCTCTCCCAGGTGCTGACCCTGCGCGCGGCCCGCAGGTGCCGCCAGGGGGCGCCCGTGCCGTCCTCGTCCCCGCCGCTGCCCGCCCCATGCCCTTCGGGCTCCGCCGCACCTGCTCTCGCCGCCCGCGTGGGGGCGCCGCGGTCGTGGGGAGGCGCTGCCCGCCGCGTGGGGGATCGGGGCGTGAACCAGGCCCGCTGTGGTCACTAAGGGAGCCGTGCTCGCCGCCCGCCTCCCCACGGGCGCCCGCGGCTCTGTCCGTCCGCACCTCCCGGACCGCCGGACGGCCGGGCACGCCGGGTTGGCGCCCCCTATTGGCCGTGATGAATCAAATAATTGTTAAAAAAAAAAAAAAAGTTCTTCAAATCTGAGGCTCCTGGTTTGACCTAGAGATGGGGAGCTCTTTTGTTTTATTTTATTTTATTATTTTTTTTTAATGTTCACTGTGCACTTGAACCTGCAGGTTCTGAATACGCTGATTTTATTAGACTTTCTAAACATATTATTCATATTACATATAACCTTAATGTGTGTTGATTTGCTTGGGTTATCAGACTATGATCAGCACGGTTCACATACTCAGCACTCCTTACAGCTTTGTCAAGTCTTTCCTATAATTTTGGAAGTATCCATTTTAATGTTTAAGGCCACCCTACAATGCCTGGACAAGTTTAGGGTGCCTAGTCCCAGGATTTGTCTTAAAGATGTGTTGCCTGACATTAACGCTGGCATCCTGATGTCTTGTCTATTTGTCTGGTGTATATTTTATAATCTTTGACATTCAACTTTTCCATATTCTTGAGTTATATATGTCTCTTGTGAACATACTACTGTACAGATAAAAAAATTTATTAAATTGAGACTATAACATTAAAAGCGCGGATTCCAAGTACCTCCAACTTCACTCCTCTTACTCTTTCTCCTAACACTTGCCATATATATATATACTAGGAATTGAACTCACGACTGTGCGTTTGCCAGGCAGGTGTTGTACCACTGAGCTATATCCTGGCCCAACACTTGTTATATTTTAACATGTCATGTGATATACTGATCCAGGATATTTTATTGTCTTTTCTCTTTAACTAGAATGTTAGTTCCATAAGCATGGGAATTCTGTTTTGCTTGCTGATGTCCAAGTGTTTATAACAGAGCCTGGCATATAACAGGCACATGGTATTTCCTGAGTATTAGTATTTCTCTTCTAATTGCTAAGTTGAGTACATTCCATTTCCTATGATAAATATTATATTCAGAGTTATTTCTACAATCTTTTTTTTTTTTTTTTTTTTTTTGGATACAGAATCTTGCTATGTTGTCAAGGATGGTCTCAAACTCCAGGGTTCAAATGATCCTCCTGCTTCAGCTTCCTGAGTAGCTGGGGCTAGAGGCACAAACCACTGAGCCAAGCTACAACCACACTTCCAGTGCATACTTCAGAACAGTACGTAAGGGACAATATGATAAATTTTTAAAGAAATATGGCTTTTTCTCTTCTAGCCAAGATGTAGTTTCTTCATCATAAAATTCCGGAACTGAGGGACTCCTTCATGAAAATGTCCTCTGGTCCCTGCACGGACTTGGATGAAAAGTGCCCTGCTGCCTGCCATGATTAGGGATCTTTTGTCATTAATTTAAAAAATTGAGTGGATTCACTTTTTTCATGACAGCTTTGTTGGCAGGTAATTTACGAAAATAAAATGCATTCATCTGAAGAATTTAATTGAGCAGTTTTTTTAGTTTATTCACAGAATTGTACAACCACGCAGCACTTCCGTCACCTCAAAAATAAACCGTGTCCATCAGCAGTCGCTCTCCGACCCCCTCATCCTCGCCCCAGCCCCAGGCAGCTGCTAGTCGAGATCCATCGCTCGGGACTCGCCTACTCTGGATATTTCACAGACATGGATTATACAGTGCAGGTTCTTCTGTGTCTGGTTCTTTCACTCAGCATAATTTTTCCAAGTTTCATGCATGTTGTAGCATGCATGTATCAGTAATTCATTCCTTTTTAATTGCTGAGTAGTTTATTGATCAGCTGAAGAACATTTGGATTGCTTCTGCTTTGCTATGAATCAAGCTGCTATGAATATTCATGTCCAAGTGTTTCCTGCAGGCGTATGTTTTTATTTCTCTTGGAATACAGCACATCTAGGAGTGGACTTCCTGGGACATAGGGCGACTGTATGTTTGATCTTCTTGCACTACTTCACAACGCTGCTGGCACTGAATGAGGATTCGAGTTTCTTCATCTCCTCATCAGCTTTCTGTTTATTTTTCAACCTTCATACTGGTTGTGAAATAGTGTCTCACTGTGGTTTTGATTTGTACTTCTCTAATTAGTCATATTGAGCAAAATTTTTAAATTTTACAAAGTCCAAATATTTATTTTATTCCCCTTTAGGTCTGTGTACTTCTCATGTCATATCCAAGATATCATTGCTTAATTGTAGGTCAAGAAAACTTACTTCAATATTCTGGGGTTTTTTTTCCCACCAATCTAATTAAGGCTCTGAATTTTGTTGATGTTTTCAAAAAACTGAATTTTTGCTTTCACTTTTTTATTTCCCACTTTCTCTATTTCTGTGTTACACTTCACTATTTCCTTGTTTCTACGTGCTTTGGGTTAAGCTTGCTCTTCTATCCCAATATTCTAGACTAAAAGATTAGGTTATTTTTTTATCAAGTATTTTTTTTAAAGATAGTAAATTCCAACAAAACAAAACAGAACAAAGCCAATCAAAACAAAGCAGCAAAACTGGTACAGAACTTCAAAGCAGGATACTAGGAAAGCAACAGTAGCTGCCATAGTATATCTTGTTATCTTCACAATAACTGTCCATTCTATCAGGTACAGCAAAATCAAACCAAAAACAAAACAGAATAAGACCAATCAAAACAGAATAAAGATTAGGTTATTGATAACTTTTTTTTAATATATGTGTTTACATCTAGAAAGTTCCCTCTAAGCATGCTTTAGCTACCTCTCTCAGGTTTTGATATATCCTACTTCTATTTTTCCTTATCTCAAAATATTTTCTAATTTTTATTTCTTCTTTGAACCACTGATGACATAGGAATATGTCAATTTCCACATATTTGTGAATCTCCCAAATTTGTATCTCTTCTTTATTTTTAATGCAATCCATTGTATGGACACAGAGTTGTATTTCAATTTTTAGAACTTTACTTTGGCTTATTTTATGGCCAGACATGTGGTGTGTGCCAGCTGAACAATGCTCCATGTACCTTGAGAAGAATCTGCATTCTACTGTTGAACAGAGTATTTTATAGGTGTCTATTAGTCTATCTGGTTCATTACATTATCCATGTCTTCTGTTTCCTTACTGGTCTACTGCAAAGGGACTGAGGGACTGATATCTCCAACCATCATTGTTGAATTCTCTATTTCCCTTTAATTCTGCTGATTTAAATGCTTCATTATTTCAGGGCCCTGGGCAGGGAGTTTGGCTCAGTGGCTTAAGCGCCTGCTTGGCAGGCAAGAGGTTGTGAATTCGATCCCTGGTGCCAAAAAAAAAAAAAAGGCACATATTTCAGGGCCCTGCTCTTGGGTGTATGTTTTCCCTGTTGTACTTTCCTGATGAACTGACTCTTTTCTAATAAAATTTTCTTCTTTGTCCCTAGTAATGACTTTTAGTTTCAAAGTCTATTCTGTTAGTATGGCTTCTCTAGATACCTTTTGAAGAGATGTTGTATCCTGTTCTTTGTCCAACCTTTTAATTTCAGCCTATTTATAAGTTTATCTCTTGAAGATACCATGTAGCTGAAATGTATTTCATACATTTTGTCAGTTTCTACCACTGGACTGTGCTGGTACCCAATTTCATGTAATTGCTGATACATGGAATTTCTATCTGTTGTCTATCTATCTATTTATCTATCTATCTATCTATCTATCTATCTATCTATCTATCATCTGCCTATATCCCTATTTGGTCTATTCTTTCATTAACATCTTTTGGATAGCTTCTTACTATACCATTCTAATTCTTTTGTTATTTCTTTTACCATATTTTTTGGAGTTCTTTTCTAATAATGTCTACTTTTGGGACTGAAATTAATACCTTGTTATGATTTACATTGAGATGTTCCTGCAAAGTCTCATGCACTCATAGGTATGGTTTTGGGGAGGGGGCTCGATCATGGATGTGTGATGGTGGATTAAGGGTGTGACAACCGAATGAGTCCCCTGATTAGATTAGTGTTGTTCTGGGAGTGGCTGAATGGATTTACTGAAGACAAGACCCATCCTGGGTGTGAGCAGCACCAACCAATAGGCTTACAGCATGGATAGAATAGAGAGAGAAAGGGAGGTACCCTGCCACACTATGGACTGTTTTGCCTCTGCCAGGCCCCTCCCCCATACTGCCCTGCCTTGAGCCAGTCAACTATGGACTAAAACCTCTACTGACTGTGAGCTGAAATAAAACTTACCTGCTTTAACTTGTGAGGGCTGAGTATTTTGTCCCAGCAATAAGAAAAATAACAAAACATACCTAACTTAATCCAGTTCAGTCTTACTAATTTAATTTTAATAATATACAAAAACCTATTGAACTATAACTTCATTCCCCCTTCTCCTTAATGTATTATCACCTAAATTACATGTTGACAATGTGATTAACACAGTTTCACATTTACTGTTTATTGCTAATAGTTGTTGTTTACTGGGGATAGAACCCAGGAGCATTCTACCCTTGAGCTACATCCCAAACCTTATTCCTTATATATGGGCTTGTTTGTTTTGTTTTGTTTTGTTTTGTTTTTTTAAAACCAAGTATCCTAAATTGTCCAGGTGAGGCTCCTGCTTCAGCCTTCCTAAATTCTGGGATTATAGGTGTGCATCACCACACCCAGCTCATAGTTGTTTTTTTTAAACCAGATAGAAGAAAAAAATTCCACACAAAAATACATTTATACTGTAATTTATATTTACTTATGTGGCTACCTTTGCAAGCACTATTGCTTTGTGTAGATTCAAGTTACTGCCTAGTGTCCTGTCATTTCAACCTAAAGAAATACTTTTACCATTTCTTGTAGGGCAGATCTAATAATGTGATTTGATTCTAGCTAATAAACAATTCTGTTTTTATTTATCCAGGAATATCTTAATTTTTGAAGAACACCTTTGTTTGATAAAGGATTTCGGGAGACAGTCTTTCTTTTAACACTTTGCATATGCCATCCTACTGCCTGCTGGCCTAACAAATCAACTATTAATCTTATTGAAGTTCCTTGCTGCCTGCACTTCCTGTATTCAAGATTATCTCTTGATATTTGGCTTCCAAGGTTTGGCTATAACATCTGTAAGTGTGGATTTCTTTAGTTTTATTCAGTTAAAATTTCACTAAGCTTTTCAGGTATACAGATTAGTGTTTCTCATCAAATTTTCAAAGTTTCCTGGAATTATCTATATTATTCCTTCCCCTTTCTCTTTCTCTTCTTCATGAAATGCCTTTATGCAGCACTTGCTGGTTTCCCAAGGTCTGTAAGGCTCTGTTCATCTTTTTCCATTCCTTTTTTTTTTTTTTCTGTGTCTCAAACTGGGTGACTTCAACTCACTTCTCTTCAAAGCAACTGATTTCTTCCTCTGCCAGTGGAAACCTGACAGTGTGTTTTAGTTACTATATTTTTTAACTCCCCTGTTTCCATTTGGTTCTTTTTCATAATTTGTACTTACTTATTGGCACTCTCTGATGAAACGTCACTCTCACAGTTTAATTCTTTAGACAGATTTGCTCTTAGTTCTTTGAAAATATTTATAACAGCTGGTTTAATATCCTTGCTTAGTAAAGCCAATGACTTCTTTTTCCCTGAGATCCTTGCTTCCCTGTTTCTTCTGCATGTCTTGCATTTTTGACATCTGGGACATTTAAAATAGTGTGATAAGGCAACTCTGATAGGTTCCCTGATGCTTTGCTCCCCACAACTGACGGTATGGTTGATACTGTTTATGTACTGACTTTGCTGGACTTAAAGCTTTATCTACTTTTTGTCATATGCGGCAACTGAAATCTTTGCTTGGGGTAGCTTAATAGTCAGCTAATGATTGCACAAATAATTCCTTAGATACCATGAAACACCAAGTTTCCTGGCCTTTGTCACAAAGTATGTGCGCTGGAGTATGCTTTCAATACTCTGAAAAGCACTTTCAACACTCAGAGGTGGTGTTGGTCCAAAACAACCTAGTTCAATTTTACTCAAAGAAGAACTCCTCAGTCCCTGTCTCCCTCACTCCTAGCTTCTCTTTTTCTCTCTGTACTACACTCTGATTGATTGCACCAGAAGATCTCCCAGGTCATTCATTCTTTCCTCAGTTGTCCCTAATCTGTAGTGTATCATCCTGCTGGAGAAGCAAAAACTATATCATAAAACCAAAGAGAAAGTAACAGGGACCACACCAAGCAACCAAAAGGAATTCACAATAGGGAATGAAAAGGCAGAGATGGAACCCTGAGAAAACACACTGATACAACCCTGAAAGCAGCTTCTGCTGTGTTGAGTAGGAAGACCAGAGAAGAGATGTAAACGTTAAGCCTGGGACCGGGGTTGCAGCCTAAGGATTCCAGAGCTGTAGCCGGACCTCTGTAGAGTATGGTGCTTTCCAAACGCTCCTGGAGCTGGTACGGGGCCCAGCAAAGGTGTTAGAATCGGGCCTCGAAGGAAGCAGCACCGCCTCAGTGGCACTGGTGTTCATAAACAGGCACAATGAAGCTGCTTCTTGAAGACAGGAAAATAGAAAACTAGAAACTACCATCCCAGTTGGGGTGCAGGACTATTGCTGGCTTCATACTGACACAGGAACGACAAGCAAAACAGAAGGAGCAGGCCATGGCTTCTTCTGCTGCACTTCAGTCTAACTCTACTGTTCCCTATGGTAGAATCTGACAAGAAGCTGGGTGGCCAAGGAGAAATGTAGTTTGCCAAGTCCTGGTTCCAGGATCACAAAGCACAGTACAGGGGTGTAAATTTGGATCCCAGAGACAACAGCTTAATAACCGGTATAGGCGGCTTATCCTCCTTCAAGTGAGTTTTCAATTTCATCAACTTTCTCACTTTTAGAAAATATATTTGGTTCTTGTTAAAAACCACACAGCCTTTTTGATCTGTGTTGCTTTCTTATATTTTACATATCTAATCACTTTAAACATCCTTTTCTTATGTACCTCTATTACCTGAAGTTTTTTGGGGTCGAATTTTAATTTTGCTTTCTGTCATTTCTGCTAACACTTGTGCTGAATTCTTGTTGCCATGCTGGACTGTGAGCTAGTGTTCACAAGACCCATGAGGCCTTGTTTCAATGTGTGACCCCGCAGAGACCTGCATTTACTTTCGCTGGTACCCTAGAGATTGCCATCTTGAACCATCTCACATTAATTCCTACAACCAGAGAACGAGAGAAGGGAAAGGCAGACCGTGAGAATAACAGGTTATGTTTACTTCCCTCATAGAAAATTTGGCTTCATCCAGAAGGATACATTCTTCCAAGTGTTTTTCCACAAAAATTAAGCTAGTCACATGCCTTGCAAGGAGACAGAAGAGTGAGTCAGAATTGATAAATTCTAAGCTTGCTTCACTGAATACAAGAGCTCCAGTGAGAGATGGCCCTCTGCCCCAGAAGAGGTTCTTTCTGTATTATTGGATCTTACTGCTAAGAAGATCTGATGGTCAAATATCTGTAGCCTCTGGCTTCAAAAGAGAGAGGGAGGGAGAGAGAGAGAGAGAGTACTCATAGAAGTGTTTAAGACTTCAAACCTCACAGTATACTCGATTTTCGGGGAGAAACCTATATTTTAACCCTTTTCCACTATGGCTAACTATGTCATGTGAGACATGATAATTCTGAGGGATAAAACCACTTCACCACACAGAGCTAAACTCTTTCAGGAAAGGAGAAAAAGAGCAGACAGGACTCGCACCACAGAATATAGTCTTCCCATGAACAGTGACATTCCACAGAAAGCACTTGGATATTTCTGGGGGCCTTGAGAATAGCTCTACTTCACAAAAAGGATATGCCCCAGTTATCTGTTCTCCAGAGAAGAAAAATTCTTGGCCCTTTCAGGTCCACTCTCTCTTTTTGCAGCACCAGGGATTGAACTCACAACCTAGTGCCTGGTAGACAGGCGCTTAAGCCACTGAGCCAAACTCCCAGCCCTAGTTTTTTGAGACAGGGTCGCATTATGTACCTCAGGCCAGCCTTGCACTGGCGTTGTAGCCCAAACCGACCTCGAACTCACAACGCTGCTTCTCTCTCAGCTTCCCGAGTGCTGGGATTAAAGGCATGCACCACCACACTTGGCCAGGTCCAGTCTCTTATTAACCTACAAAAGAAGAAGTAACAGTGTCTGGAAACTTTTCTCTCCATTTTCTCACTGTAGGAGAAAATACTTGGCTGAGATTTTTCTATCCTGTTGGAGAGCAGGTAGACTATGCCCAACATGGGAGCCAAGAATCATTTACAGAGAATGCTACCGAGCCTGGCCCATGCCTACACATGCCAAGACATCGCTGGCCCATATGCAGCCCAGGAGGCTGGCCCAAGCCATCACCACATGGTGCTTCGTGGTTTCAGCTCTTGGCATCTGCAAGGCATTTAGTCACATTCAATATACCATTGCATTTTTTTAAAGTGACTAATAATGAGATCAATACACAAATATATGTATATGGAAGAATACACACAGAGAGAGTCCAAAATAACAGATGTATACTGTAAAATCTTAAAGGAATCCATTGGATTATTTGCCCTTCAGAAAACCAGACAATAAAGGGGAGCAACTAGCTAGGATGCAACCAGATAGAAGACCAGGGGTGTTTTAATGTCAGGGTGAACAAGGTGAGGTGGCCGTTGGGAGCCCTAACTTAAGCATGTTACAGAGAGTTTAGTCTAGAAATGAAGCAGTCCAAGCTGAGCAGCACACAGCTCAGACCAAAGCCAACTCCAGTCCATTCACTGGAACCCAGGGCCATCGAAGTCTGTGATTATCAAAAAGGACAGAGTTCAACAAGAAAATAGGTCATGACAGACAAAAAATAAATCTAGCCAGGGATATAGCTCAGCAGCACAGCACCTGCCTGGCAAGTGCGAGGCCACAAGTTTGATCCCTGGTACAAAAAAATAAACCTAGATTTTAAAGATTACTAAACTTTCTCTATTTTTAAAAATAGAGACAAGTTTTTGGTCCCAAGGTCAAGGGGAGTGGGGCACATCTTGGAAAGTTTCAGATCTCATTGGGAGACTAAGCAGAAATGTAAGACAATGCTTTATAAAGAGCCCAGGAAACACAGAATACCATTTATCTTTCAAAGGAAAAAAATTCTTCATCAGTAGCCAGATATCATGATCATTAAAGCCACCTCTAGTTCCTAATACTGTCTATAGTTGACAAAACCCAGTTCAAAAAAGAAATATAGGTATATATTGTGGTAGCTCTGGAGTAAGTTTTTTCATTTGTTAGGTGCAGTGTCTCAAGCAAGTTAATTCACCTTTATAAAGTCTGTCTTTTTCTCTCAAGGTGGTTAGTGTAATGAATATTAAACAATGAATGTAACTGGCACACAGCCATCCTTCCACTATTATTCTACCCATTATTATTTCATAAATGTCAAAAATATCTGATTTTCAATATAATTTAGTCATTTTCCCAGTGATGAGACAAAATGTCCAACACTCACAACTGAAAGGAGAGGTTTATTTAGCTCTCAGTTTCCAGTGGGTTTAGTCTTTGACTGGAAATGACATGGTAGAAGGGCATGGTGACAGCAGCAGAGAGAGAAGACAGAAGCCAGGTACAACACACCCCTCCGGGCCACGCCCCCATGGCCCGCCTCTGCCGGCCAGGCCCCGCCCCCTAAACAGTGAGTCAGCCAGAAACTCCTCAGAGGACCAATCCACAATGAGTATGGGTTCCCCTTGATCTAATCACCTGCCAAAAGCCCCACCTCTGAATACATAAGACTTGTGGGGGACACTTGAGATCTAAACCACCGTATTTCTACATTTCCCAATTCTGTCCTTGGCGTACTGCCTCTTTATACTTTCAATAATGACAGCAGCTAATGTTTATTGAGAGTTTACCACATGCCACTGAGTACACAGACCTGGACAAACTCAGTTAGTTCTCACAATTCTGTAAGGGTATAAACTTTTATCATCATTTCTAAGTGTGCAGGCTGAGCAAAGAGTTTTAAAAACTTACTCAAGGTCATAATAGTAAAGTGTCAAAGTCAAACAATTGGCTTGGGTTTTTAACCATTATAACATAACTACCCATATTAGTTAAGGTTCTCTAGAGAAGTAGAAACAATATGAATTATACGTATATTTATACAACAGGATTCATTAGGTAGGCTTACAAGATCCAAAGTGGAAGGGTTACAATGGCCACTCAGAAGTGTACGGATCCAACACGGCGGCCTGCGTGCTGCAGGGCTGGGGGATCCAGCAGCAGCTGAAAGCTGAAGGCCTGGAAGCTCACGGTAGAGTCACCAGTGCATGTCAATGTCATTAATAATCAGAGAAATGTAAAACAAAATGTGGTGGATTAACTAATGGCTAACAGGTAACACCCAGTGGAACTGAATCAGCATGGTGCTGGGTGTGGAGGGCCCACCTGAGGATTGTTGCCAACAGCATAAAGGGAGAACTGAAGGGGAAGAGGGTGTGGATTCCCCTGGAGAAGCCTGTCACGTTGATTTTTCTGAAATGAACTAGGCTGTTCTCACTGTGGGAGGAGCTCGGGTCCTTGCTGTCACCAAAGATGGCTGTGGCTCTCTTTAGGGGAGCTCTGGTCCTGACCTTGAGCATCACTTCCTGGCTCCAATGCAGATCCCTCAGCCTGCAGGCACAGATGCTTCATCCGGCTGGTGCAGATTTTCGAGCCTCCACTGCTGACCTTTGGGCCTTCCCAGCACAGATCCCTGATACAGGCTTGCATGAGACACTGTCTTCGGCTCTAGGCCTCCTGCTGGACTCGTGGGGGGCATTGCCATGGGCTCCAGGTCTTCAGCTGGATTCTTTCACGACACCGCCATGGGATCCAAGCCTTCAGCTAGATTCTTTGGGTCTCTAGTGCATGCACAGATCTCTTGTACTGTTCTGCATTTGACTTTTTGGGTGAATACTATAAAATAATCCTATAAATCATGTGTCTTGTATTAAATCTTTTCCCTTGTAAACCCTGACTACAACACAAAACTATAAGATAAAAGTACAACACCACCAGAAGGTTTGGAATTTAGAAATCTGATAAATACAAAGATATTGCTAAGGACACAGTGGAATCTCTCACACACAGCAGCTGAGAGAGACAACCACAGAGAAAGGGCACACTCTAGTGAGTGTCAGAGGCTTGGCAATTCCATTTACACATATGAACTGCACATAAATAAACATACAGAAAACAAATACAGAATACTCATTCCACAACTGGTTTTTGTTGGTTTGGTTGGTTGGTTGTGTTTTGTTTTGTTTTGTTTTTGTACTGAGAATTGAACTCACAACCTCGCGCTTGCCAGGCAGGCACTTGTGCTGCTGAGCTAAATCCCCAGCCCCTCCATAACTATTCTTTACATCCTAAAACTGGAACCAGTTCAAATGCCATCAAAAATAGAATCAATACGAAGTAGTGCAGTAATTCAATAAATACTATACAGCACTTAAAGTAATAAAGTATATACTCTAGTCAGCCAGCAGTAAAAGAAAGAAAGAAAGAAAATGAATTCTATGCACACACATCTTAAAAATATAATACTGAAAAATGAGAGAAGAATAAAAAAATGGAAACAAAGCTTTTGTAAATGGGGAGGGGAAAAGGGGTTGAGGAGAGGGTAGGGGAATGGGAAAAAAAGAAACAAGTTATATCATGTGCAGATACAAATTCTCAATGATGAATGTGATCATTATATATAAATGTACCAATAAAATCTGATTGGAAAAAAATATAATACTGAATGAAATAAACCAAAGAAAAAATAGATACTGGGCCAGGTTATATACACAAACTTTCCAAAAGTCAAAAGTAAACTATATTGCTAAAGTATAAATTTAATTTATAAATTTAATAAAACTGAATTACATCATAAGTCTACTAAACACAATTAGTTATATATATGCTAAGATGGAAAATCTTTAAGACACTAAGAAACTATAGAACAAAAATAAATAATGATTCTATTCATGTAAAACAAAATCTATTTGTATGACATATAGCCAATGCACTATTATAGTAGTCCAACTTGCACACTATGATGAAATACCTGAGATGGGCTAACTTTATAAGAAAAAGAGGTTTTATTTTGGCTCATGGTTCTGGAGATGTAAGGTCTAGGAGCCTCTTGTGAACACCTTGCTTGGCAGAGTCCCAAGGCAATGCAGAGTGTCACACACGGGCGGAGAACTAGTACGAGTATGTGCCTGTCTGACCTCTCTCACTTCTCTTACAAAGTCACCAGAACTCAATCATGAGAATGCTACCCACATGGCTTTATGTAATCCCAACCACCTCCCTACAGCCTCACCTCTAAAAACCATAGTTTCTGCCTTCTTAATAGCTCACAATAAATATAAATATCAGCACAAATTTGGGAGTGATAAGCCATATTTAAAACTATAGCAACTGTCCAATAAAACTTACTATAGTAAGGAAAATGTCCTATAATCTATATTATTTAATTCAGTAGATACAGTGGCTATTAAACCATTAAAATGTAGTTAATATCACTAAGGAACTAAATTTTAAATGTAATTTTAACCAATATCAATTTAAATAACCTCGTGAGGCTAGTGGTGACAGTATTGTGCTGGGCAGTTATGGACAGCTGCATAACATGCAGTGATTACTTCCAGAACAGGGTTTCTCCTGGGTGCTATTAACAGTAGCACAGTACAGCAGTAGTAGGGATGATGCCCTGCATGGATGCTGCCCACTGCACTGTACATATCGAGCATCCCTGGCTTCTGCCCTCTATGCTCCAGTAGCAATCCTTCTGTATTAGTCAACTGTCCCATCAGTGGGGCACAATACAGTGCCTAACAGCACGGTTTAGAGAAGGAAAGGTTTAATAGCTGACTGATTCCAAGGCAGAGATATTATGACAGAAGGCTGTGGCAGAACAAAGATGCTTAGCTCATAGTGGCCAGGAAGCAAAGTGGAAGAATACTGTCAGAGAATAACAAACAAGGGACCATATATAATACCCAAGATCATGTTTCCATGACCCTCCCAGACACACCCAGGGGTATGCTCTAATCTGCTAGGTATTTCTTAATCCAATGAAATTGACATATCAAGGTTAATAGTCACAATCTACCCCTTATCAACTTTATACCAAACCCATCTCAGTAAACCATACTTCATCTCCAAATAAAGACAATAGCAAGTTCATAGTTCCCCATAACATAATAAAACTATACCATGGACAAACAAATAAACAATAATCCCTTCCCCAAAGTCTCAACAGGTCCAGCATTTTTCAAAAGTCCAAGTTCAAGTCTCTTCTGAAACTCAAGACAACCTCTTAGATGCAAATCTTCATTTAAAAAGTTCCTTTATCTAAAGGTACATTCCCATTCCAAAAGGGAGGAAGGGTATAAAAATAATTGTCCAAAGCAAGATGGAAACCCAGCAGGGCACACAGTAAGTTCAGAATGGAGCATGCAGTGGTAAAATATGAGTTTCAAAGGGCTTAAGAGCCCCATCCTTATGGCTTTGTTGGTTGCAGCCCATATGGCCTCTCTCTTGGGTTGATTCCATTCATGGCTTGCAGCTTTTCTCAGCAGACACTCCATATTCCAGTCACATCCACTTCTTGGGCTCTCCACCGCACCTTTAGCTTCATTCCCACAGCTTCATGCACTACCCTCTCAGGGTTCTTTGCCTAGCCTTCTAGGCCTTCCTTTGAAATCTAGGTTGAAACCTCCCTGACCCCACAACTCTTACATTCTGCACACCAGTAAAACTAGCATTATGTAGGTGATGCCAATGTCTAATATCAGCAGAAGCTGTAGCCAGGCTCCCTTGGATCATGACTGTAACAGCCTCTGAGTGCCTTGGATAGAAAAACAGTAAAGGAATCCTGGGAAATCAATTCTCTAGGAGTCCTTTTTCAAGCTAGAACTACAGAGACTCTCATCTCTAAAGAAATGTTGATATTTTTGCACTCTTGAGCCTGCAATGGGTGGGGTCTTGCTGATTTCTAAGACACAGTCAAGGCATCTTTATTCTTGTCTACGTATAAAGTACTTGGAATATTTTTAATGGTGCCAATTTTCTAAGCAGCCACATTCCCTTTTCCCCTTAACTGTACACATTATTTCTTTTGGGCCCAGATTTAAATTCTTAAAAATTTTTCTGCTCTCCCTTTTGCCCCCAAATCTCATTATGAATCTGGCTAAAAGCAACCAGCAGTACTCAGGCCACCGCCTGAATATTGGGCTATCTTGATATTTTCTCTGCCAGATCAATTAGTCTACTGCTGTTTTTTTTTTTGTTTTGTTTTTTTTTTTTGCGGTACTGGGGATTGAACTCACAACCTCACGCCTGCCAGGGCAGGCGCTTAAGCCACTGAGCCAAACTCCCAGCCCTGTTTTTTTGAGGCAGGGTCGCACTGTGTAGCTCAGAGTCTACTGCTGTTAATCTCAGTCTCCTGCACAGTCTCAGAAGAAGGGGAAAATGCAGACAAATTTTTTGCCTGTCATGCACATAGTCTGTAGTCCAAATGCCAGTGGAATCCATATTCCCAACTGAATACTCCTGAGCCTGGCCTTTATTGTCCACATTCCTATCAGCACTTTGGTCTTGTGGTCTCCAACCGAAATCATGTATCAAGCTCTGCTTACAGCATTCTAAGGCTTCTCTGCTGGCACCTCCAAACCTTTACAAACTCTTCCCACAGACTAGGCTTCTAAACTACATGGCAATACACACCTGTAATACCATCACTTGGGAGGCACAGGCAGGAGAATTGCTGCCAGTTTGGGGCAGCCTGGGCAACACAGTGAATTCATGACTGACTTGAACTACATAGGGGAACTCTGTCTCATAAAACCAAAATAAATAAAATAAACTACAAGATCAGGTACAGTCAGAGAAATGATCCCACTTCTCTGGTATAAAGTTTTGCATTAGTCAGCTTTCCTATTACTGATCCACAATGCCCAATGCCCACAATTTAAAGGAGAAGAGTTTAATATGACTCACAGTTTCAGTGACTCAATCCATGGTCAGCTGGTTCCAAAGCAGAAGCATCATGGCGGGAGACATGGTGGAATAAAGATGCTTAGTTCATGGTGGCTGGGAAGTAGAGCAAAGGAAAAGCACAGAGAGGAATGAATGGGCGAAGGACCACATAGAGAACCCAAGGTCACTCCTCCATGACATATTCAGTCACACCTAGGTGTGTGCTTTACTAATCTGCTAAGCATCTCTTAATCCAATGAAGTTGACATGTCCAACTTAATGGTCACACCCTCAGTGAAGATAATTAAAATCTTTAGATCTTTCTAAATTTAAACTAAGAGACAAAAATGCCCACAGTTGAAAACCACTGCTCTAGAGGTAAGACAGAAAAAAGGTAGGAAAAGAGTACGGTAACATTTTATTCTATTTCTGTTTTGCCTTCATTTGTTTAGAGGGACCATCTACATACATATTACTATGTAATAACAATAATATAATAATAATTTCATAAGAAAGTGTGATTTCTCCTGGTTAAAATGGAAAATACATATCTAAACCCTAAGATTGCTCTACATATTAAGAGAAAAATAGAAATAAACGGCCAATTTATTGGTATAATGGGAAAAAAACAATAAAAGAAAGTTCTTGTGAATAGTTAACAAAATCAGTGGAAAATAAAGAAAATTTCCTCCTCCCTGAGTCTGTGGCTTGGAGAAATGTTAATTATTTTTGCCAATCACAAAGATAGGTAAAACAGGAACAGGAGCTATTTATGGGAGAATAGCTGACCTTAGTAATCACAGAGGACTGATTCCAGGCACTCATCAACCACACCAAAATCTGAGGATGATCACAACCCTCATAAAAAGCATAATGGTATTTGCATATATAATCTTTGTACATCATCCTCAACACTTGAGATTATGTCTAGATTACTTTTAGTACCAAAATACAATGTAAATGTTATGGAAATACTTGTTATGCTACGTTGTTTAGGGAATAATGACAAGGAAAGGGTCTGCACAAGTTCAGGACAGATGCATTTAACTTGGGGAGAGATGGCACTAGGGATTAAACCCAAGGCCTTTGCATCAAGCCATATCCTCAGACCCCCAGTCCACTTTTTTAGAGTCACCTAGGCTGTACTCAAACCTGGGATCCTCCTGTCTCAGCCCCTCAGACTGCTGGAATCACAGGCTTGTGCTACCATATCTGGTTTGAAAAATATTCTCAATGCACAGCTGGTTGAAATTGCAGATGCAGAGCCCATGGATACAAAAAGCTAACTATATAATATCCCTAATTTGTGATATATTAAAATGGAAGAATGGGAAATGCACATCACAACCTCATTAGATTCCATCTCCCTTCAGTCAAAACGGCTATCATCAGAAAAAAATAAATGCTGACAACAATGCAGAGGAAAAGGAACCCTTTTACACTGCTGGTGGGAATGTAAATTAGTACAGCCACTATGGAAATCAGATGGAGGATCCTCAAAAAAGTAAAGATATAGCTATCATTTGACCTGCTATACTACTCCTTGGTGTACATCTGAAGCAATTAAAGTCAGCAAACTATAGGAATATCTATATACTATGTTTACTGTGACACAATTCACAACAGGCAAGATGTAGAACCAGTCTAGGTGTCCATGAACAGATGAATGGGTAAAGAAAAAACATTTTTAAGCGGGCATCTTGATTTTCACCAAGGCCCATTCAGTGCACTGGGGCTAAAGTAGAAGAGATCCTTCTTTCAAGGGGTTTATGTACTAGTTGGGGGAACAGACCGTATGCTGATACACAAATTTTTAACAGGTGGCAATGAGTACTATAGAGAAAAAGCAAAGCAGGGGAAGGAGGCAGGGAGCGAGGGCACAAATCATTCACTGTGTCACAGCTTGCATAGGTCCTTGCTTCAGTGATATGGAAATTAAAACAGAAGCAATAGCACAAGCTTTAATTAGAAATTTTGTTTTAGAAAAGAAATGGAATAAAGGAAGAAGAGAGGGAGAGAGACAGAGAGAGAGACAGAGGGAGAGATAAAGACAGAGAAGAAAACAAAATGCACACCTATAATCCCAGCACTTGAGAGGATGAAGCAGGAGGATCATAAGTTTGAGCCCAGCCTGGGCAACTTAGTAACTGAGCAAGATCCTGTCTCTAAATGAATAAATAATACATAAATAAGTGAAAAGAGAATGTAGGTCAGTGTGAAGGCTCTGGGTTCAATCCTGAGTACTGCAGTAAATAAATATCTTTTTTAAATTAAAAAAATAACTAGAGGGCTGGGGATTTAGCTCAGCGGCACAAGTGCCTTCCTGGCAAGCGTGAGGTCTTGAGTTTGATCCCCGGTACAAAAAAAGAAAGAAAGAAAGAAAGAGAGAGACAGAGAGAGACAGAGAGAGAAAGAGAGAGAGAGAGAGAGAGAGAGAGAGAGAGAAGAAACAAGAAAGAAAGCAAGAAAGCTATTGCTTATCCAAAATTAGGTATTTTTATTTGTTAAATCTGACAGCCGTAAATTAGAGTTCAAATACCAAGTTTGGAAACTTAAGAGCAGTATTGTCCCAAGCTATTGTGGAGCCTGAAGGAACAGTAAAGATGTTTTTCTTGTTTCTGTGTATTTCCCCCCAAACATTAGTCAAAAATGTTGAAAAACTGAGAGTTGATGTATTAAAATTCACATTAAGGGTTAACATTTTGTTTACACTAATGGTTTAAAGGGAAGCAAATAACAATAAAAATTTCAAAATCTACCCCTCTTGACCAAGAGCTGATCTTAAATTATTTTTAATTAACTTCAGTTTACTGAAATTTATTTTGCAGGATGCTACTGTGACTGGCATTATTTAAAAACAAGATCACTTCAAAAGTGACAGAGAAGTACATTAAGAAAAATTTGTGAATCACTTTTACAGGATCTAAATAAGATGCTGATATAAATTATTGATGTTGAATGCCTTGTAAAACTACTTCAGATGAAATATCCACAAGCTTTAAATCACCAGGCTATTAAAAATAAAAAGATAAATAAGTCACTGGGCTGTTAAAAGACAATTTAGAGACTGCATTCTATAAGTCAGTGTTATTCATAGAAAATAATTTTTTCAGATAAACATTCAAACTCTGAAAAGACTTCATTTGAATTTTCATATCTCCATATCTAGGCATCTATAATCTCGTTAGTTTCTATTTGATACACTTCCCCTCCAATAACTGATACACTCATCTAATGATGTGTTCATTTCCAATTTTTTCTTTTTTGTTTTTTTGTTCATTGTATTAACCTCTCTTGATAAAGTTTTGTATTAATCAACACATTCTTTTTTACACCGCGGATTAAAACCAGGGCCTGTGTATTGAGATATGTTCTCAGCCCTTTTTTGAAACAGGGTCTTAGTAAGTCTCTAAATTGCTCAGGCTGGGCCAAACTTATGATCCTCCTGCCTCAGCCTCCCAGAATACCGAGATTACAGGTATGCACCACCACACCCAGTTTCAAAATAGTTTCAGGGTTATTTTCTTTCATTATTAGCAAAAGGATAGGCCATTATTTATGTATACAGCTTTGCGTATATTCCTTTTTTAGTTATAAACCTATATTTTTCACTTAGTTCAAAATATCCCATACAGATAAGTTGCATAAAAATTTGTAATCTATTTGCACCAAGATACTTTCTATTTCAGGATATTATAATTTTTTCTTTGATTTTATATTTTTAAATATTTGATAAACATCTTTAATTGGTGTAGTCGATTGATTATATCTGATCTTGACGATTTTCAAGATTCATGTGTTTTTTAATGTAGCTATTCCATCTGCTCAGTGAATTCACAAAAAATTACGCATCCTTTGTATAATATTAAGACCACACTAGAATTTGTCACATAATTTTCACACATTAAAAATGCGAACTTATTTGGCATAATTGTTGGGGACAATGGCCTTTGTACTCTCATATGTACACCTGCCATATTTGTTCCATGATCATATTCATGGCTTCAAATATATTTGATGTCAATATCATTGTTTTCCAATTTACTAATAATTTCACAGGGTAGCCCATATCCCCTTTTAAAATTTCGTTTCCATAAAAAACAGTAACTTTATTCTAGTGTCGTGACATTACTCACATGCAAACATTACTTAATAATCTGACTTTTTCATCATGGGCTATATATCCAGTGTATAAAGAGTACAGAAATATATTTTTGTTTCTTTCATGCACAACAGTATTTCAGACCTAACAAAATTTCACAGTAGCATTACGTGTTCCACCAAAATTCATATGTTGAAATCTTACCTTACTATGTGGCTCTATTCAGAGACAGGGCCTTATGGACATAAGTAATGCCAAATGAGGTCAGATGGTTGGAACTTAGTCTAATCAGTGTCCTCAGACAAGTAGGTTAGAAACTAGACAGCACATGGTCTGCAGGTCTGAGAAGATGCCCAAACTGCTGACACCTTCACCTTGGACTTGTAGTCTCTAGCATGGCGAGGAAGTGTATTTCTGCTGTTGAAGCCACTTCATCTATGATATAGCAGCCCCAGTAAAACAATAAGCAAGGTGTGGGCTGGGGATATAGCTCAGTGGCACAGGACCTGCCTGGCAAGCACAAGGTCCTGAGTTTGATTCCCAGTACAAAAGAAAAAAAAAAAAAGACAAACACACATGCACAAACAATAAGCATGTTATGAGTTTGTTTTTATTAGTTAAAATGGCACAGATTCCTTTCTGTGATTAACCACATCAACATTACAATTGGTACTGGTTCAGCTAAACTAAGAAACACAGCATTTAGGTCTCAACTTTGAGAGGCAACATATCATGGATATCAAAAGTCCAAAGTATAACTGATAAAAGGGTTTTTTTCCAAATGCATTTTATTTCAAGGAGAAAAAGAAGAAACACTAAAAATTTCAAAACACATCAATCGGGGATAACAATGGTACATACATTGTGCATTATCATCCCCAAATCATTCACCCAGAGTACAAGACATCTGCATTCAATTGTCTGAACAATACCAGCACAAATCTTTCTCTTCAGCGAACTCAGAGAAATCAGTAGTATAACTATTTTAACTATTTTTATATACATATACATGTTGTTTCTTTCAGCTTCTCACACTGATCAATCCGATGTTTACAAATGTGAGTCTTATTTACTTCACCAATGAGTGTGGTCTCCAGTTGCATTCATTTACCTATAAAAGTCTCCAGTTTATCCTTCTTTGTGGCTGAGTAGCACTCCATTGTATGAAAATACCACATCTTTTTTAATCCATTCCTCAAACTGTGGATATTCAGGTTGTTTCCAAGAGCTGGCTGTTACAAATTGTGCTGCTATAAACAAGGGTGCACATATATCACTGTGGCATGATGTTTTTAATTCTTTTGGAAGATACCCAGAAGGGGAATAGCTGAGTCAAATGGGATTTCTAGTCTAAGTTTTTTGAGGAATCTCCACATTGATTTCCACAGTAGTTGCACCAGTCTGCATTCCCACCAACAGTGGAGAAGGATTCCTTTTTCCCCACAGTCCCTCCAGCATTTGTTATTGTTTGATTTCTTGATAATAGTCATTCTTTCTGAGGTGAGGTGGAATCTCAGTGATGTTTTAATTTGCATCTCTCAAATGACCAAGGACATTGAACATTTTTTCACATATTTATTTGCTGTTTGTATTTCTGCATCTGAGAAGTGTGTGTTCATCTCAGATGCTGTATTGGGTGATACTATGTACCCCCAAGTCCTCATATACTTTTTATGGGGCTGAGTCTGGAGCTTGCTCATGATAGGTTTGTCATCCAGCACCAGGGTTGGTGATGTGACTGCTGCACCCGCCCAGGGGTGGAGCTGAGAGACAGTGTAAAGGAGGTGGGTCTTCCTTTTGCTCATTTCCACGCTTCCGCTCTCTCTCTGGCCAGCGTGCCTTGCTGCTTGTGGCGGCCATGAATGGCAGCCCCACTAGGCCACGCTGACTGGGAGCCAAATGAGTATGGACTGAAACTCCTGAGAAACTGTAAGAAATAAACCTTTCCTTCCCTAATTTTGGGCGTCAGGTATTTTGTCTCAGCAACGAGTGAAAAGTAACTAAGACAGATGCCCATTTTTGGATTTAGTCTTTAAATCTGAGAGGACTGATTTTTTTGAGTTCTTATGTTCTTGACAGTAATCCTTTGTCTGAGGAAGAGCTGGTAAACATTTTCTCCCACGTTGTGGGTTGTTTCTTCACTCTGCTTGTGGTTTCTCTTGCTGTGCAAAAGCTTTTCAATAGGGTGAGATCCCAGTTGTTCATTCTTTGTAGCAATTCCTGTGCAGTCAGGGTTTTGTTCATAAAGTCTTTACCTACACCAATGACTTCAAGAGTTTTAACTACTTCTAGCAAATTTAATGATTCTGTTTTAATATTAAGATCTTTGATCCATTCTGATTTTAGCTGGTACACGGTGAAAGATATGGGTCCAGTTTTAATCTTATACATGTGCACAGCCAGTTTTTTCAGCACCATTCATTAAAGAGGCTATCTTTCTCCTAGTGAATGTGTTTGGCACATTAGTTAAAGATAAGGTGGCTTTATGTGTCTGGAATTGTTTCTGCATCTTCTAATCTGTTCCATTGATCTTTGGCTCTGTTTTTGTTTTTGTTTGCCAGTACCATGCTGTTTTTATCACAGTAGCTTTGCGGTATAATTTCAAGTCAGGGACTGTGATGCCCCCTGCCTTACTTTTGTTGTCCAGAGTTGTTTTTGCTATTCTAGGTCTCTTTTGGTTCCAGATGAATTTTAGGAGTGTTTTCTCAAATTCTGTGAGATATGCTATTGGAATTTTGATTGGGATTGCATTGAATCTGTGTAAGTTTTGGAAGTATAGCCATTTTCACTATATTGGTTCTTCCTACCCAAGAGCATGGGATATCTCTCCATTTTCTAATACCCTCTTCAGTCTCTTTTTCAGAGTACTGTAGTTTTCAATGTAGAGATCTTTTACATCCTTCGTTAGATTGATTGATTCCTATTGTAAGACGTATTGTTTCCCTGATTTCTCTCTCAGTGAGTTTATTATTCATGTGCAGGAAGGCTATTGATTTTTGAGCTACATTACTGAATTTGCTTATAAAATCTAGTAGTCTTTTGGTAGAGTTTTTGGGATCTTCTAGGTAGAGTATCATGTCATCTTCAAATAATGATAGTTTAACATCTTCCTTTCCTATCTTTATTCCTTTTATTTTTTTCTCTTGGATAACTGCTCCAGTTAAAGTTTCCAGGACTATGTTGAGTAAGAGTGGAGACAGTGGACATCCTTGTCTTGTTCCTGATTTCAAAGTGAAAGTTTTCAGTTTTTGTCCATTTAATATGATGTTAGCTGCTGGTTTGTTGTAGACGGCCTTTATCAGATTGAGATAAAGACCACCTATTCCAATTTTCTGTAGGGTTTTTATCATGAATGGTGCTGGACTTTGTCAAAAGCTTTTTGTGCATCTATTGAGATGATCATGTGATTTTTGTCCTTGGCTCAGTTGATGTAGTGTATTACATTTATGGATTTACATATGTTGAACCATCCCTGCATCCCTGGGATGAATCCCACTTGATCATGGTGTGCAATCTTCTTGACGGTTTGCTGCAGTCTCTTTGCCAGTATCTTACTGACAATTTTTGCATTTATCTTCATTAGGGAGATTGGCCTGTAATTCTCTTTCTTAGTTGGTCCTTCTCTGGTTTTGGTATCAGGGTAATGCTAGCTTCCAGGAATGAATTTGAAAGTATTGCTTCCATTTCAATTTCATTAGAGTTTGAGAAGTAGTGAAGCTAAGCCTTCTCTAAATTTCTTGTAGAATTCAGCAGTGGATCCCTCAGGGCCAGGGATTTTCTTTGTTGATAAGTTTTTAATTACATCAATTTCATTGATTAACATTGGTTTATTTAGAATTTTTATATCTTCTACATTCAGCTTTGGTAATTCATATGTATCTAGTAACCTGTCCATTTCCTCTGTATTTTCCAACTTACTAGAATACAACTTTTCAAAGTAGGTATAGATGATTTTCTGGATTTCTGCAGGGTCTGTTGTGATGTTACCCTTTTCATTCCTAATTGCATGGATTTGAGTGTTTTTTTGATAAGGTTGGGTAAGGGTTTGTCAATTTTATTTAATCTTTCAAAGAACCAACTCTTCGATTCATTGATTCTTTGTCTTGTTTTTTTAGTCTCCAGTGTTTTAATTTCTGCTCTAATCTTTAGAATTTCCTCCCTTGTATGAGCTTTTGGCTTAGCTTGCTCTTCTTTTTCTAGAAGTTTGAGGTTCAACATTAAGTTGTTCACATTCACTTACTTTGTTTTCCTGACATGGATATTTACTGCTATAAATTTCCCTCTTAAGACTGCTTTCATTGTGTCACAGGTTCTGGCATGTTGTGTTGTTGTTATCATTCAATCATAAAAACTGTCTAATTTCTTCTTTAATTTCATCTGTGACTCATTGGTTGTTCAGTAGGGTGCTATTTAATTTCCATGTGTTTATGAAGTTCTTGTCATTTCCTTTGGCATGGATTTCCAATTTCATTGCACTGTGGTCTGATAGTATGCACAGGATAATTTCAATTCCTTTGTATTTGCTTAAGCAGGTTCTATGAAACAGTATATGGTCTATTTTGGAGAATGTCCCATGTGCAGCTGAGAAGAATGTGTATTCTGATGTTGTGGGGTGGAACACGCTATAGGTATCTACTAAGTCCATTTGTTCAAAAGTTTGATTTAGTTCTAATATTTCATTATTTTTCGTCTAGTTGATCTTTTGTGACGGTAGAGTATTGAGGTCTCCCAATACAAATGTATTACAGCTTATTTGATTTTTTATGTCTGTTTGTAATTGTTTTGTATATTTGGGTGCACTGGTATTTGTTGCATATATATTTATGATTGTTATCTCTTCCTCTTGAATTGTTTCCTTAATGAAGATGTAGCGACCTTCTTTATCTGTTTTAATCAGTCATGGCTTGAAATTCACTTTGTCTGCAAATAGAATCACTACCCCTGCTTTTTTCTGGGTTCCTGTCACATGGAGTATTGTTTTCCACCCTTTGTTTCAGTCCATGAATTTCTTTTTTAATTAAATGTGCTCCTTGTATGCAGCATACTGTTGGATCTTGCTTCTTGATCCATTCTGCCAGTCTGGGCCTCTTGACTGGTGAATTGAGACCATTAACATTGATGGTTGTAACTGATATGTATTGACTTATTCTTGTCATGTTATTTTCCTGTTGTTGGCTCCCCTCTCCTTTTTTCCCCTCTAATTGTTTGCCTTCCTTAGTAGATTCCTTCTGTTGGAATTCATGGAAATGTAGTCCTTATTATCTCTTTCTAGAATGTCCTTCAGAACATTTTGGAGTGCTGGTTTGGTGGTCATAAATTTCCTCAGATGTTCTTTGTCATGGAAGTATCTTATCTCTCCATCAATTTTAAAAAGATAGTTTTGTGGGGTACATCAATCTGGATTGAAAGTTGTTTTCCTTTAGAACTTGGAGTACTTCACTCCAAGCTCTCCTTTACTTGAGAGTTTGTGCTGAGAAGTCAGCTGTGATTCTGATGGGCTTTCCTTTATAGGTAATTTGTTTCTTTTCTCCAACAGCTTTTAGGTTTCTATTCTTGTATTAGAATTCTAGAATCTTGACTATGATATGCCTGGCTATAGATTTTTTTTTTATCACTGCTAATTGGAGTTCTATATGCCTCATTTGTCTGTATGTCAAATTTTTTTTCTCTACCAGGAAAGTTTTCTGTCATGATATCTGTGAACATGTTTTTAATGTCATTTGTAGTATCTCCTGCTTTTTTCATTGACTCCATTCAATCTTAAGTTATTCTTCTTTATCTCATCTAGCAGTTGCTGGATTGATTTCTCATGGTCCCTTGCTGTTTTTTAGAAATCTTTCTTTTCCTGGTTGCTAACTGCAAGCCTGTCTTCAATATTTGATATCCTGTCTTCACATTAGCCTAATCTGCTTCAAATACTTTCAACAGAGTTTTTATTCTCCTAGATATCTGCTTGAATCTGCTTTATGGATTCCATTTCTTATGCTGATCTTCCATAATTTACTTAAGCTCATCTATATATGTATATTTTTATCTGTGTCTGCTCTAATGTCACTAAGCATGATGTGTATTTTAGTAATCGAGGAGACTGAATTCTGAGGGCAGGGTCTAAGTACTGATGGTACAAAGACTAGAGCTGAAGTACTGCTGGTGGACAGGTCCAGTGCACACTCTCAGGTTCCCAACTGAAAAAGCCATGGAGGACAACACTCAAGGCAGGAATGAGGGTAGACCAGAAGCAGCCTCAGTGAAAACTGCATCCCAGCTTTCATGAACTCAGCTGAGACTCTGATCATATTTAGCTCCCTTCTGCTTAAAAGAGGGAAGTGTAGGTTAGCACCACCTAGAATCTCTATAATTTGTCATACAATGTTCAGTATTCAATAAAAAATTACAGACATGTCAAGTGAGTAGACTAAAGGACCCAAAAAACAAGGCAGGACCCAGAAATGTAAATCATGGAGTTATTAGATAAGAAATTTCAAGTAATTGTTTCATTGATCTAACAAAAAGACTGAAAAACAAAAGAAAAATTCTCCAGAGAATTAGGACCCATTAAAAAGAATTAAATGAGCTGGATGTGGTGGCACAAGCCTGTAATTCCAGCACTCTGGGAGAGTGAGGCAGGAGGATTGCAGGTTGCAGCCCATCTTGGACAGTTTAGCAACTTAGGCCCTCTCTCAAAACAAATGACGAGACAGGAGTGTAGCTCATTGCAAAAGGTCTTCTGCTTAATACCCAGGGTCATACAAAAATAGGGAGAGGGGGCAGCTCCATGGTAAAGCACTTGCAAGAATGAATGGGATTTGAGAATGGAAATAGAAGAACTGAAATTAAGAAAGCAACAATAGCTTTAGCAGAAGACAGATAAGTATATGAGAAATCAACAGAAAATATCTAATCTAAAGACTAATTGATAAAAGAGCTAGGAGACACAAAAGAAGGACTAGGAGACGTAAGAAACACAGTGAAGTCTTTAACATCCAGATTACTGGAGTCTCAGAAAGAGGAGAGAGAGAAAAAACAGGACAGACAGTACCTGGAAGATATAATGTCAGCAATTTCCAAAACCCATCTAATTCAAGAAGCTCTGTAAATGCCAAGCAGGGAAATAACAAAAAGAACCCCACAATAGATATATCCATAGTTAAACTACTGAAAACTAAAATAAAAAGACAACTTAAAAACAGCTAGAAAGGAGGGAGTGGGTTATCTTCAAAAGAGCCACAAACAGACAAGACAGCTGACTTTGTTTAACAGAAATGGCATATTGTGAAAACAATGAAATCACATCTTTTGGGTCTTTAAAGAAAAATTCCAAAATGCATTTAATGGAATTTTTAAATTACAAGAAAGCTATAGAAAATCTGAAAATATAGCAAAAATAGAAAATAGAGCACAGGTTAAGAGATAAGAAGTATAACATGATAGGGTCTAACTAACATTTAATCAGGGTTTCAGATGGAACACAGATAATACTGGAAGAGAAAATGTGTTAGTATTTTTCCAAAATTTATTAGACAGCACTGTACAGATTCAAGAAGCAAAAAAAATCTCAAGAAAAAAAAGAAAACAAATCCATCTTGTGCACCAGGGATTTTCTGTCGTGTTTGAGCTCCAAGCTCATCTTCCCATTCTCTAATCTGTTACATTTCTCAGACTCCCTTACCAGCTGCCTTCCTTTTGGGCTCTGTCAATGAAAGCCACCAGAAGGGATTAGATGGCAACAGCTAGATAGCAGTTACCCTAGAACCAGTGGGTTTTTGCATGAGAGACAGTTAATACATTAAGCCCCTGAGGCTTACAGATTATTTATTACTGTAGCATAAGCCTATTTTATCTTAATACATATCAAAAGTAACAGAGAGACTCACCTATTAAGAATCCACATTTCCACTCCTAAAGAAATGTGTTTGTGTACACCGGAAATCATGTATAACAATTCTTATTGCAGCATTAAACATAATACACAAAGACTGAAACTAATTCAAATGCCCATCAATGGTGTACTGATTGCATTATCTTACACATCAACAAACTACATGAACCATTAAAATTAAACTACACAACAATATGACTGAATCTTGTTCTTTGGGGAGGGGACAGCACTAGGGATTGAACCCAGGGCCTTCACAGCGATCTACATCTCCAACCCTTTTTTATTTTTTAATTGGATATAGTTTCACTAATTTGCTGAATTGCCCAGGTGGGGCTCAAACTTGCAATCCTCCTGCCTCAGTCTCCCACAGTGCTGGGATTACAGGTATGCACGACCAGACCTAACTAGAAATTTTTAATCTAATTTTACTCTTTGTGTGCTTCATTCTTGAAAATAGTTATAATATCCATAAATGGACATACTGCCAAAAAGTGATGATAAGAATAAAGTGTGAATGTGAAGCAAAGAACATTTTTCTCTGGGAAGACAAATCTTATAGAAGTCTGGTCAAATGCCTGTAATCCCAGTCCCTCTGGGAGGCTGAGGCACAAGTTCAAGCCCTGACTGGGCAATTTAGCAATTTGGTGAGATACTGGCTCACACACACACACACAAAAAAAAACCCTTGGGAATGTAGCTGACTGGGCCCTGGGTCAATCCCCAGTGTCATCGAAAGAAGAAAAAGTCTAGGGAAAGCATGAATTTTTCAGGTTGGTTGTCTGACTGCAACTGTATCCATTCCAAAAATTCATAAGCAGCCATTTATTTTTCTAGTATTAGTGATGTCCATCTAATAATAAAAATGTCATGTGTACAAAAAACTGCTCGACACATCTTTGGACTTCCTATACCACTAAAAAACTATTTTACTTTATTTTACACTTTCTGATCATATATAACATATACAGTATAGTTTGTGTGGCTAAGTAATAAAACTTCCTTTATTTTTATATTTAATTTATTAAATTATTTTATGAAATAAGACAAGTTTAATAATTAACTAAGAAAATGAGATGTCTGCTAATACCAGTGTACCCATCTTCACAGGCACACAGGTAAGTAGAGTAAAATACTATAACCCACCATCGCGGTTCACCTGCCGAGGTAAAGGAATACGCATGACAGAGCACGACTTTGGTCCAACTGTGGTGGGCGGAGGAGGGGGACCCCGCACTGCATGGTGCCCGCCCCCCACAACCCGACGCTGTCGCCTGCGAAGTCCGCACTGTGGCACCCCTGAAGCACATCATGAAAAGTACCGCTAAAAATCACATTATAAGGTTCAAAGTTTCGCTGTCTGGGGTTGCACATGAGCTGAGGGCTAGAGAAACCCGCGTGAAGCATGCTCTACCTGCCATGAACAATTCTGAGTGGAGACCTCAAATTGTAAGAATTTCCACCTAACAGGCATCACAATCATGACCATTCATGCGCTCTATGTTCTCTGGGAGACAAGAGACAGTGGAGCTGGGAGAGACCTAAGGGTTAAAGCCAGGTTGAGAGCCCAAGGCCAGCGTCTCACCATAACGCATCTCCAGGCACACAGACTGCTCTCAGCAAAATACAGCAAAGGCTCTCAGGTCTTTAAAAAAAGACAAAAATATTCCAAATAAGGCTCTTTAAGGCTTCTGGCAAGGACAATTTATTTTCTGGTTAAGCCACAACTCATAGAAATGCCATAAAAACAAACATGTAAACAAGGCATCGGAACTTTGGTTCACTGAAACATCTCTCACCTACAACATCTGAGGTACAAAGGCACCTTACAGGTGCCGGACAGCCTGGCTCTGCTGCAGCCGCTCCAAGCTACTCTTGGAGCCCGGGGGGGCACAGGCTGACGAAGAGGCTAGGACCCGGGACACGCCAGCCCAGCTCACTGTACGCTTTCCCACTCCAGACAAACACCGACTCCTCCAAAACCCTGCCCGGCAGGAGCTGGAACACAGAAAGGGTCCGTCGTGCTGAATGTAAAGATGGCTTGAGGTGTGGGCCAGGAAGGGGAAGGGCAGCAGAGGACATCAGTCAACTTCTGTTGAGCCACAGGGCCTCAAGAACTCCTGCCCTCGTTCATGGAACCACTTGTTGGAGACTGTGAAGAGAAAGCAAGTGGGTTAGGACCCCAGCGGTCAGGGTGGTTCAGCTCCTCCGCCACAACGACTCCTGTTCCGGGCTTTGGGAAACAGACTTGAATAAGACACAGACTCAGGTCTCGAGCCGCGCGTGAACTGTTGAGAAAACACACGAGTGATCGGGTAAGTGTTCAAAACGCTACGAGGGCCATGACGCCCATGTGCAGGCTGCCATGGGGACCGAGCCGAAAGGCATCTGACCGTGCCAGGGAGGAGGCAGTCTCAGCGCTGGACCGTGGGAAGAAGATGCGCACAGGAAGACGGCTGCCACACCAAGGGGGTACACGGGAAGTAGGAAGAGGGCGGGGAAGTCACCAAGGCAGGGACCACCCTGACTCAAGAAGCCTGATATTACTGGGCGATCAAAACAGAGAAGCAGGGGAGGAGGGAATCCTGCAACCCTGCGGAGGGTCCGGCTTTGCCCCCCAGGTTCTGTGGGCCAAGGGTATTCGACTTGTAGAGAAAAGCAGAGCCGGTGCCAGAGGGGTCACCGAACACTGAGTCCCACACACAGGAGAAACAGGATGCGCCTCCTGCACACGGGCCTCTCACAATGGACACAGAATTACTTTCATGCACTTCTGAAGTTACGAGGATTTTACAGCACAGCTGAACCTAAAGTAATGCATGTATTTGCCACTGAACAAAAGGCCTACAAGGCCTATAACAGCATACGCAGTCAAATAATACATTTCAGCTAAAAGTAATGTGGAGTGTTTTAAGTCCCTTTCATGCGGAGCCACCTAGATTATACTTAGATTTTCTTCTTTGTACAACTGCTCTCCCTACCGAATCAGTCACTGCCTCACCTTCTCTCTCATTTGCTTAATTTTCTATAAATTCATCACTATTTACCACCACCAGAAACTCTGAGGGGGTTACATGCTGGTTTGATTACTTCCTGTCGCATCCTAGTTCCACCCTCTTGCGGCTCGCCATAGCCACATAAAAGACAAAGAAGTTCAAGCTTCAGTCTCTGGAGCCACCCTCCAGGCTCATCTCTTGGTCCCTGCGCCACAGACTCCCCTTCCTCGAGTGACAAGGGCACTCAGCACCATAGTGCAGCCTGTGCCTCCTTCCATGGGGCTCCTGCGTGCCTCGGACAGCCCTTCCCTTCTCTGCTTCAGCTCTGCCCTCTGCTCCCGCAGAACCTGTGCCCAGCCCTGCTCCTCTGCAGAGCCTCCCTGGACATACGCTGCCGTCCGGGCTTCTCCAGCTCCCTGGGCACCGCCGAGAGCTCCTAGCCAGCTGTCTCAGCACAGAAGCAGCTGAGCAGACTGGACGTTCTATTGGTGAGCAGAGAAAACCCTTAGAAGGGAGGCGGTCACGGCTCTGTGCAAACGTGGCAGCAGTCGCCTGCCAACCCTCCAAGTCCAGGCTGAGACCCCGGGGCCAGCACCACCTCCCAAGCCACTCACCCCACTTGCAGCCCACCAGCACAGGGCAGGCCGCATGCCTCGTCCGGTAGTCACCTTCTCCACTCCGCAGAAGGTTGTACCAGAATACGGCTGTGCCCTGGGGAGAGACAGCCTGTCAGAACACATCCTGAGAGATCGGGCTCAGAGGCCTGGCCACTGGCACCCAGGAGGCCCTGCCCCAAGCAGAAAAACCCTCACTTTCCTGTGTACAGCAAACAGGGCTCTGGGACACCACTGATGGAGAAATTTCCTGCAAAGTACTACTTCCCTTCACCGTTACCTGGAGGTTTAGAAATCCAGTCGCCCCTGGAGGGACTCCCCCACCTCCTGCCCCAGGCAGAAGCTGGAACACAAATCTACAGTGTGTGGAGCGAGGGGCTCAGGCCACAGTGACAGTCAAGGAAGTGGGACTGAGGGACACGGAGGAGACCTGAGTACTGCTCTGATATCTGACCACAAGTCTCAGAACTTACCTTCTTAGGCCACAGTGCAGCTCCCAGATCAGGGAAGACGGTGGCTCCACCAGCTTCTACGTCACTCATCTGGGAATACACAAGGCACAGAGCTTGGCCCCTCTACCCAAGGGTCTCACACCAACCAAGCCCCACCTGTGCAAGCCCAGATGAGACAAAGTGTGCAGGTGGTCATCCTCGGAGCGTGGGCAGCTCTGCTCCACAGCCAGCCCTTCACCCAAGGAAGGTTCTTCTCACGCAGCTGGGTCTGTGGCCTGGCAGGAGTCCCCGTGCTGTGGGCTTCCAGAGCTGAGGCCCATGGGAGACTCACACAGGGCTCTCCTTGGATAGGATGACCTGAGCTGGTACTCAGAAAACTCCTATCCTGGCCCCAGCCTCGTGGTCTCTATCCAGCCTGGACCTTGCCTAAGCCGCTGTGCCTGATGACCGCCCTGAGCAGAAGCTTCCTGCTGCTCCTAATACCAGGAATCCTCCCCCACCAACCCCCAAGTGAGCTATTTTTCTGGCTCCAGCAGCTCACTGCTTTAAACAAATCCTCACTTTTAAAACGGCCATACTCCCAAAATTGTTACACAGATTTAATGCAATCCCGATCAAAATACCACTGACACACATCACAGAACTAGAGAAAACATTCCTAAAATTCACTTGGAAACAAAAGAGACCTAGAGTAGCAAAAACAACTCGGAAAACAAAGGTAAGGCAGTAGGCATCACAATCCCTGACTTGCAATTATACTACAGAGCAACTGTGAAAAAGACAGCAAGGTACAGGCAAAAAATATAGATCCAAGAATCAACGGAACAGACTAGAAGATGCAGAAACAACTCCAAACACACTCAGCCACTTTATCTTTGACAAGGAGCCAAATGCCTTCACTGGAAGAAAGCCTCTTTAATAAATGGTGCTGGGAAAACTAGCTCTGCACGTGCCAAAGGCCTAAACTAGACCTATGTCTATCACCATGCACTAAATGAAAGTCAAAATGGATCAAAGATCTAAACATTAAAACAGAAACACGAAATCTACAGGAAGACAGACTAGGTAGAACTCTTGAAGACATAGGTGTAGGTAAAGACTTCATGAACAAAACCCTGATCACATGAGAAATACTACAAAGAATCAACAACTGGGATCTCATCTTATTAAAAAGCTTTTGCACAGTAAAAGTTCGTCAGTTGTTCCTCAGACGAACTAATATATATAAAGAAACTCAAAAAAATCAGACCACAAAATTTAAAGACCCAATCCAAAAATGGGCATCTGAAACAAATACACATTTCTCAGGTGATAAAGTACAAATAGCAAATAAATATGTAAAAAAAATGTTCAGCACCACTGGTCATTTGAGAGATGCAAATTAAAACAATGCTGAGATTCCATCTCACTCCAGAAAGAATGGTTATTATCAAGAAATCAACTAATAAAAAATGCTGGTGGGGTGTGGGAGAAAAGGAACTCTTCTCCACTGTTGGTGGGAGGTTAGAGTGGTGGAACCACTGTGAAAATCAGTGTGGAGATTCCTCAAAAACCTAAAACTAGAAGTCTCATTTAACCTAGTGATTCCCCTTCTTGGTATCTTCCCGAAAGAATTAAGAGCATCATACCATAGCAATATATGGACACCTATGTTCATAGCAATTTGTAATAGCTAAATCTTAGAAAAAGCCTAAATGCCCATCAACGAATGAATGGATAAAGAAGATATGTTTTTTTTCATACAATGGCATACTCTACTCAGCCATGAAGAAGGGTAAACTAGAGACACTTCTAGGTAAATGGAGGCACCTAGAGACCATACTGTTAAATGAAATAAATTAGACACGTGTACATATCACACTGTCTCACTGGTGTGAGAAACTGAAAGTGTAAATAAGAACCAAAATGTGTAACAGATACTGTGAATGGGAAGGGGAACTAGGGAGAGGGGAGGAGGAAAGGAAGGGAAAAGGAAAAAAATGAGAAAAGAAGGATAAAGTAGAAACAAAGCTTTTGTAAATAAGGAGGGGAAGAGGAGTTGAAGGGAGAAAGGGGAATGGGAAAAAAAGAAGAATGAAGATACGCCACATACAGGTACAGATTCCCTATGATGAATGTTATCATTATGTATATCTGCATTTTACCTATTGTAAGATGGGAAGAAATCAGGATGGGGGAAAGGAGAGAAGTTAGGGAAAAGAAAAAAAAGAAAAAAAATATATATACACACACAAGATAGTTAAGATAGTTATACTATTAATTTCTCTTAGTTCATTGAAAAGAAAGGTTGGTGCTAATCTTGTTTGGACAATTAAATGCCGATATCTTGGACTCTGAGAAATTAATGTAGAGATAACAGTGTGCAATGTATGAACTGTTGTTACCCTCCTATTATCTTGCTTTGAAATTTTGGGTTTTTTCTTCTCTCCAAAATAAAATTTCAAAAAAACAATTTATACAAATAAAATTAATTAAAAAAAAAACAAAACACCTCACTTTGCCAGCACAGCCGCCCTCTGGGTGGGCAGGGGTCTCGGGGTTTCCCTGGCCTCTCCCACACCGACGCTTCCCTCCGAAGCGTGCAGGGACCCAGGCCGAGGGCCACACCCGCCCAGCCCCCGCCTCCCGGCTGTCCTGCACGGTAAGAACCGGAGCTAAGCCACACTTAGCTAAACACCCACCAGCCTGACTGTGGGGCGCTCCTCGGACACCTGGCAGATGGCTGGAGAACCCCCGGGGGTCACACAGGGAACCCTCCGCCTCTCCCCTCCCGGGTTCCTCCCCCACCCCGAGCTCCTTCTCCAGAACTGGGCGCGCTCCCCCCAGCCGCAGGCATTCTCCGCCGCTGACTTCCACTGACCGCAAGGGAGGCCTTCCCTGCAGGCCAGGCCTGAGCCGCTCCTGCGCCGTGCAGGCTCCATGGGAGCCACACACCTGGCTTACCCTGCTGAACGTCAGCCTCCCCATAGATCTCGAGGGCCCTGAGAGGCCCACACAACCAGCGGCCCCCGCGGTCCCCTGCCAACCACACGATGGGCGCCTCAAAGGAAAACGCCAACTTGCTAATCCCCAGCCTCGGGGAGGTCTCTGGAGAGCAGGCCCTCCTGGCAGGGGGAAAGGAAACTGCGCTTCACGTGAAAGGAGCAGGCCACAGCCTTGGGAGGGAGCGGAGGCATCAAGGGAGGAGGCAGCCCCTGGGGAAACTGAGGCAGCTTTTTACCCAACAGCGCCTCGTGGCTGCCTCTTCATGCTGCTGCCAAGAAGTCACCCCAAGAGCCCAGGGCAGTGCTGGGCCCGTCAGGAAGGTTGATGCTACCACACGGAAGAATCCTGACAAGGTTGTTCTAAGGGAAACAAGCCAATCTCACAAAAAGAGAAACCCTCCAGGACTCCACGCACACGAGGTGACGCGGTGTGAGCGACCAAAATCACAGAGGCAGAATCGAGAGTGGCAGCGGGGAGGGGAACCCGGAATGACTGCTTCCTAGGAACAGAGTTTCAGTTTTACAAGCTGAGTAGAGTGAAGGCGATGGACGGTAGAGATGTTACGGTAACACCAGGCATCTATGTCATGCCACTGAAGTACACTTTAAAATGGATAAGGTGGCCAATTTCATGTTATGTGTGTTTTACAACACATTTAAAAAGCTGAAAACAAAAGTAGCCAGGGAGGGTCTCGGTGGGAAGGGCGGATGGAAGGCCACCCGGACAGGAGCGGGCGCCCGCTGCCGCTGAGGGACAGGGGACCCACCACGCAGCTGCTGTGCTCGTCGGCCCAGACCGGGGTGGGGAATGACAGCCCTCTGGGCCCCCGGTCCCCTCAGAGCCCGCACACTGCCCACATCATACTCACGTAGTTTAAGAATGTGGCCACACGATTCCCAGTCCCTAAACGCTTGAAAGCATCTCGCTCATGGTTCTATAAAATTAAGTGAGAGTGAACAGGCGGGCCTGGACCCGATACTTACATAGTTAAGAAACGTCGCTAACCTATTCCCCTCCGTTTTGAGGCCGCTGTCAAAAGGTCGCTGCAACAGACAACAACTTTCACCCAAGTTTGCAACCACCTTGCCCTCCACCCAAAAGACTGGGGCCTGAAGGCTCGGGGAAGCTAGTTAGCGTGCACTCCACAGAACAGCCTGCAAGGCAGGAAACTCGGCCTATGGCATGCAGCCAGGAGGAGGAGCACAGGAGAAATTTTCACAAAGACCTAGAGAGGTCCTTAGCTTTAGGATCCGGGCAGAGAGTGCCAGGGTTAGGGCAGGGGAAACAGCCAGGCTGCACTGGGCTCCCCAGGCCCTGTGGTTCCAGATTTGGGCATCGCCAGTAAGAAACGGTTTCCCCTGGTGAGGCAGGAAGTCGGATGGACGACACGGAGGCTGAAAGGCCCCCGGGAGCTCCCGCCTTCTCCAGGAAGTCAGTGAGGGGCCCCGGAACGTGCCTGGGACTTGGGCCTTACCCTGGAGAAGTCGAAGTGCGGCTCGTACTGTCCCCCCATTCCGTAATTTGCAACCTGGTGAGAAATAACAGCGGAGACCCTGTCAGCAGCAAGAAGGCCCCACGGTAACCTGCCTTCCCAAGGGGACCATCTCCGTCTCCCTGACGGCAGCAGAGCTCAAGAGCAGTCACCCCGTGGTGGAGACGGCCGCACTGGCAAGCACAGGCCACACAAGGGCAGCGAGCATCTCCACGCTGTGTCAGAGAGGAAGGCAGCAGCACAGATGCGCTTTCCAAGAGCGAGATGAGTGACCGTCCTCAGACAGCAGCAGCAGGGGACGCCTCCTCCTCTTCTTCGTCCTCCCCCTTTTCTTTTTTTAATTCATTGTTTTGAGACAGTCTCACTACGTAGCACAGGCTGGCCGGGAACTCACAGTCCTGCCTCGGCCTCCCTGGTGCTGGGATTACAGATGTGCACCACCACGCCCAGCTAAGGGACCCCTTGGCCCTGGCCTAGGCCCTGTTTGGGCGATAATGAGAAGGTGGTCCTGAAGAAAACTCATCATAACTTCAAGACTTACTTTTTTGTGGTTGTTTTTGTTTCAGGCAGGGTCTTGCTATGTTGCCCAGGCTAGACTTGAACTCACAGGTTCAAGAGATGATCCTGCCTCAGCCTGCCAAGTAATGAAACTACAAGCACATACCGCCATACCAGGCCTGAGACTGTTCTTTTCAAATACTACTTTTGCATCTACTCAGTACCCAGCGTTGCTACTGCCACTTCTCTCAGCGTCTGTTTATAGTCAGGCTGAGTGGGGCAAGCATGCCCTGCCCTCCCCTCCTGCAGGGTCCACTGCGTGGCGTATTTCAGCACCCAAGCAAAACAGCAGAGCAAGCGTGGCCAAGAACGGCTACACCGTCTCACCTACCCAGAGTAAGCCTAGACCTGCAGTAAGTAGCGGCTTTGGCAACTACCAGGTGTCGTTAATTAGGCTGGAAATTGTAGATGCCTTTGAGAAAGCTTACAGCACCACGTCCTGTCCTAAACCACACTGGCTACTTGGCTACAGCAGGTACAATGAGAGACGAGGCTTAAGAGAAAGAGCAGGACAGGACATAGAAGCTGACGGATTGAGTGGCACCACCAGTGTCCCCCAGGAAGAGCTGGCTACTGTGAGCTGGCTACTGTGAAGACCTCTGGGGCCCAGCTATTGGTTCTCGGAAAGTTGGTCCTTTGTGGCAATCCCAGTATTCCCAAGTAACAGATGCTAAAAACTGGCAATAGTGGACACCTTTAACTGTGGAAGAGAAAAGGACAGTGAACCCAAAAGAGAAGAAACCCTCTTGTCGCAGCACAAATAATATTTGCCAAACATGAGGAAATGCAAACTTGGATGTGATTGTCTTCAGTGCCTTCATATCAAAATCAAAATTTTGATATGAAGAATCAGTGGGTGGAAATACGTTATCATCTCTGCTGTGTCGGCCTTCAAAGATTCCTGCCGTGAAAGCACCCGAGTTCCCGTCAACAGGACAAGCAGGCGGGGCAGCTGGTGGCCATCAAGCCGGGGGACAGTTTAAGAAAGGAAATGCCAGACAGGGCAGATCACAAAGTCCTGCTAGAAATGCTTTCACAAAGACATCTGTCCTAGTCCAGAAGTTGGAGGAAACTTTAGGAGTGACAGTGACTAGGACACCACAGCACTCGAGGAAGTTCAACGGCTGCTTCTTGTTGCGAGGTCTTCAGAGGGTGACTACTTTCTAGCACTTCTGCTCACCGGAGACAGTGCTGACACTCTCAGACCCTAGGCAGGGAAAGAAGTTGCACTGCTGTAGCTGGCTCATCTTTTACCAGTTTATGACACTGAAGTCTTTTTTTTTTTAATCTTTTTGAGACAGGGTCTCGCTATGCAGTTGAGGCTGGCTTTGGGCTCACTTTATAACCCAGGCTGGTTTCAAATTTGCAATAATCCTCTTCCCTCAGCCTCCCGAGTGCTGGAATTACAGGTGTGTACCACCATGCCCAGCTTAACACTGAAGTCATTGCACCTGTCCTCATTAATAATGTCCCCAAACACGTACAAAAGCCATGGGAACTTCTGGTTTTACAGCAATCAGATTCATCACTCTAGCACACCCTAACCCCTAGACTCATACTTTTAATAATAAGCAACGGTATGTCAAAACTGATTCCCATGAGGAAGTATTCATTTCAATCTTTATACTTTAGTTGCTACGGGATAGAGTCAGTCAGTTGAAAGACAGGGTATTCCTGATGTTGAGGTCAAGTGAAGACAAAAGAATAAAAGTGTTAGAAATCACTTTCCTGAGCTGGGCATGGTGGCACACAGCTGTAATCCCAGCACTTAGGAGGCTGAGGCAGGAGGATCACTGCAAGTTCAAGGCCAGCCTGGGCTACAAAGTGGGTTCAAGGCCAGCCTGAACTGCATGGTGAAACCCTGCCCCAAAAAAGACAGGACACCTCGTGAGCCCACTGATGCAGGCCTGGAGAAGCCACACCCCAAGGCCCCACTGCTGTCAGGGGAGCATCTATGAGCCACCACCCCACACCTCTCCACCACCCTGGGAACCTCAGATCAGATGAAGCCAGGTGCCTAGCCCAAACCCCTATACCAAGGGACTGGCAGCCAATGCAGGAAGCACCCGGGACTCAGCAACCGCCTAATTTAGAGGAACCCAGGAAAATGTCAACACGGAGCAAGGTACAATCCCAGACCTCCAGCCCATCCAGAACAAGAAGACACGATTCAAGATAACGCCCACAGGGACGACATGGTGACGAGGCAAATGGGAGACGCGGCAGAAGTCCTCCAGTGATGCAGAATTCATTCAGAAATTAGAGGCCACTAAGCTAAGCTGAACTAACAATTACTGAAAATGTTCCTAATAACTGTTTTCAAGGTAAACATACTGATTACCTTGAAAACAGTTATTAGGAACGTTTTCATACAAATCCTAATACTGGCCTTCAATATAGGTTTTCTGATTGTTGATACTGCTACCTAAAGAAAGAGAATGAGTGCTGATTTGCTTGGATGTGTGCACACAAAAGGTCAGTGAATCTTTTCCGAATTATCATTAGCCAGGATCCTAATGAGATCAACAGCTGTTAAGACCCAAAGGCCCAGTCTAAAGGTGACAGCTACTACCTCTAAATACACAGAAACTCTGACCCAGGAGATCCAGAGGACCCTAGAAGGACACCAGTGAAACTTCTCCGATGGTGTCTCAGGACATCAATTTTAGAGAAGAGCCCAGAAGTGCTGACGCTGAGGAAAGCGAACAGCCGGCCCTGGGCCACACCGTGACGGAGTTCCACCCAGAACGTCCCCTCATCACAGCACTGCCACGCTTCTCCACAATCACCTCTGAAACCAAAGCAGGAAGCCAGCGCCCCAGCACGGGCGCTCGGACAAGAGCATCCTCCTCCACCAGCCTGCTGGTCCAGCCTCTTACCCTCCCAGCAATGGAACACTTCCCTGTATCTCAGGTACATCTGACTATGACCCAGAACCATAACCTCCAGAGGTACTTTTAGCCCTCTTAGACATTACCCTTGTTACGGTTGATATGTTGTGTCAATTTGAGAAGTTTAGAAGTTTAACTAAGAGACTCAGCAGGGAGCCAGGGTTCACACTTGGTGAATATCCTCATCCTGTGCAAAAGAGGGCAGGGAGATTTTGTGAATGCTACACCCGCCCTGGAGGTGGGGAGGGTGGCCTGTGTACAATATAAGAGATAAAAAGAGGCTTATTCTCCCCACCTTTTGCTCTGGCTGCTTTTGCTGGCTGCTGCCTTAAAGTGTTGCCCTGTGCCATGCCACCCTCCTTGGAGCCAGCTGATTATGGACTGAAAACTTGAAAACCTGTAAGCTAAATAAACCTTTCCTTCCCTAATTTGGGTGTTAGGTGTTTTGTCCCAGCAATAAAGGAAAAGTAAAAGTAACCAAGACACCCTAGAACAATTCAGAATTCGAGCTTCTGAAATCAGAAGATACGAATGAACCTGCCGTAGCGCCATTGGTTGTAGCTCCTGGCATACTTGGGCACACAGTAGATGCTTACTTGACATGCAGAGCGCTAAACTGTTGGAACGTGGCAGGCATGACTAATGTTGGTTCCCCAAGACAGGATCACCCCATATCCACAGCACTGTGCGGTTACGCAGTTTATTAGCCAGGCTTCCTCCCTTGGGAGCCCATGTAGTCAGACAGACCCCCTTCCCAACTCCTCCAGTCCCAGGGACAGCCATACCTGTAGTAACTCTGCAGTCTTTACCGTTAACCCTGTGATGTGCTGCATCCGACGATTTACTCGAGCCACAACTGGGTCGTCGTCTTCCTCCAGCCAGGAGCTGCAACGGAGGAGGATAGCAAAGACAATGCGGAAGGCAGGCTTGGGTGGGGTCCTGTGCTCTCCTCTCAACATCAAGGCCAGGACTAACAGTACAGGGGGAGTGCCGCCAGAAGACGAGGGTGTCCCGGCAGGCAGGATAGGCCCACCGCCCTCCCTGAGGCACAGGTGGGAAGCTCTGGAGCTGGCACTCAAGCAGCTGCCCCACCAGCACCTCCTCTGCTTACCTTTTGGAAACCCTATAGCTGGCGACAGTGAGGACGCCTGTCTTGGGATCACGTACAGTGGCTCGTGCAAGCTGGAAGTCAGAAAGAAAAGGCAGGCTTACCCTTTACAGCCTCGTGTGTTCTCCCATACAGCACTGGAACCAGATCTGCCAGCCACGTTAGTGGGGGAAGCAGCTCTGGAGGATGTGGCTCAAGCCGAGGCCCTATCATAGTATATATGAAAATAAAACAAAATTTCATAACAAAATAATAAGAGAAGAAGACACAGAGTATCATTATCATCAAAGTAATTACTCGGAGCATAAGACAGAGACAATAGAAGATTCTCTCTCACAAAAAAGAAGCCAATAGATTATAGCACAAAACTTTCTCTACAGTAAACTACAGAAACTCAGTGGTACAGGTGAAATGGATTAACCCTGTAGACTCAGATGAGAGCAGGAGTCTGAGGCTGCCATAGCCCTCGCCAGCTGATCTTCCCCCCTACCCAGGTCTGAGCGGTCTGCAGGACAGTGCCCATGCCTCTTCTTCACCCCTCCATGCGTCTTCCTGAGCAGTTCCCTCCCTCGCAGCCCCACACACCACTGGGGCTAGCTGTCCCCAGCATATTCACAGTCACCATCCCTGAGCCTCAACTTGTGTGCTTCTCTTGAGTCGGTTAAGCTACGCCTTCCCTCTGAGCCACCGCGGCCTCCTCTGACCCATCCAAACGCTCCCCTGCCGCACCCGTCACCGTGGGTTCCCACTGCTGCACGGAGGAGAGGCAGCACAGCTCCCTCCCCCTTGGGAGCCTCACGCATCAGATGACAACGCCACAGGAGGATTCTGCAAGGGAACCGCCACCTGGAAGCCATCCCCCCACATAAGAACACACTCTTACATGTGTACGTGCGTATACATACATATACAGGTGCACACACGTGCATACCCCTCATCTCCCCAGTCTCCAAAAGAGGCCTGATGATATGGCCGGAAGGGACCTACTGCCTAAAGCCGGTCCCCAGGGGCTGTTCTAGCGGTCTCACGTGGGTGAGACCACAGGCCTCGATATCCCCACCTGAGCGGCGCTTCCCCTGGATTTCATAAATATTTGGGAAGTGAACCTGGCACTACGTGGGGTAATAGAGACAGGGCCCATGCCCTCATCTAACTCAATCAGGTGGGGAAGGCAGAAAACCAGCCAGGTAACTGCGGCACAGCATGGGTGCAGAAACTCAGCCAAATGCTCCAGAATGTTTTCCTAGAGGAGGGGCCACCAGGAGTGAGCCAGGGAGGGGAACATGGCAGGAACAGGCAGGGGGCCGTGACGTGAGCCTGGCCTACGGCACTGCCCAAGGAGCACAGGTCACGCGGAGTAGTGAGATGGGAACAGCAGGGCCGGGGCCTCCTGCAACCGCACGGCAAAGGAAACAGGGAAGGCTTTACGGGCGGGAGGGGTAGTCACCACTAACGGTCAGAAGGCTTGCTGCGGAAATCTAAGAGAGTGGGGAGGAGGAGGCTAGAGAAGAGGCCGCCCCAGAGGTCAGAGCAGGGGAGACAGCAGCCCGGGCCAGGGGCGACGGCGGAACAGAGGGAATGAGATTAGAAGTCTCGCTGGCTGTGAAATCAGCCCACCTGGACACCGCACTGCCACAACACGTTCTAATAGGGTGGCCGGCACCCCAGGACACAGGGCCTCTCTGTGGGCCCCTCCCGAGCCCAGGGGAACACAGCTCCTCCCGGGACAGCGGCTGCTACGGCAGACCCCGTGTAAATAGCTGAGCCCCGGCACTGGCCTGGTGCCCACAGAAGACTCCGGGCAGCTGCACCCTGCTCTTGGGGACAGTCAGAGCTATTTTGAAAGAGGCCTAGGGGCCCACAGGCGACTGCCAGACATTCCCCACAGGCCGAGCTAAGCCCATTGGCCTCACTTCAAAGCCAGAGCAGCATCTGTCCCTCACAGCCTCCGGAAAGGGGAGGTCAGCTTATGATGGTCAGCGGGTTTGGCTCTTCGCATGGCTCCTGTCCAAAGGCAAGTCTTCCCAAAGCTCACCCCATCACACATGTGCACACGTGTGTGCATACCCACACACAACGGTTCTCAGCGCCCAGGACCGAATGACAACAGGCAAGGAATACCTCAGGAGATTGTGGGATGATAGTGCCTCCCTCACCTGGAAAACCAGAAAAGCAGTTTTCCTCCCTGGAGAACTTTGGAGCCAACCCTGACAGGGGAATGCAGGGTCCTGGTCACCATTCTCCACACTCCTGAGCTATACCAGCCATGCCAACAATCAACCCTAAGAGACCCAATCCAGGGTCATTTCAAAGGTGAGGCCCAGCAGTCAGAGCAGAAGCTATCTCAGGTCTCTCCGGGAGTGCTAGGCCCCCCGGCCACTACAGTTCTGCTAGAAGCAGAGCAATAAAGAATCCTGCAATGCCGGGCATGGTGGTGCACACCTGTAATCCCAGCACCCTGGGAGACTGAGGCAGGAGAACTGCAAATTCGAGCTCTGCCTGGGGAGATTAGCGAGACTGTTTCAAATAATAATAATTAAAAGGAAGGGTTGAAGATATAGTGAACAAAAGCAGATCTCCTACAGCAGAAACAGAAGAATATTTGTATAATATGACATACATACAAAACCAACAGCCAAGTGCATATGTAGCAGCAAAATACCGGAAGAATTTCCAGGAAACTCAGAAATAAGATAAAGATGCTTATGTTGTGATAATGCTTTAGAAATTTTGGGCAGTTTAGTAAGACAATAAACACAAAAGAACTATAAGTACGAGGAAGGAGAAAACAAAATTTTTCCCTATTTACAGATGATAATACTATCTAGACAACCCAAGAAACTCTGCAAAAAACCACGAAATGACCCAGTAAGTTCAGCCTCTCCCTGTGACCCAGCCTCATACATACAACAGTTAATACACTTAAGACAGGTTGGCCACACTTAAGAACTCAGTAAAATTCAGCTATTACTGAGATATATTTTAAAATCAATAGCTTAACAGATGACGATAAACTAATATAATAATATAACCAGTTTAAATATGAAAAAAACAGAGTAAAGTTACTGTAACAAAAATAAACTACCTAGGGACAGATGTAACAAGTAATGTGCAAGGCCTATAAGGAAAAGATGACAGCACTCGGGAGGCTGAGGTAGGAGGAGCGTTGTGAGTTTGAGGCCGGCTTGGGCTAAGATGTGAGCAAGGCCGGCCTGAACTACATAGTGTGACCCTGACTCAAAAAAAATAGGGCTGGGAGTTTGGCTCAGTGGCCTAAGCGCCTGCCTGGCCACTGTGGGGTTGTGACTTTGATCCCCAGTACCAAGAAAAGAAAAAGGGGAAAGATGAAAGAAATGAATCAATAGAGCCTGGGGTGCTCTGGGGACACACCCTCCACCGAGCCAGCTGTGACATGTGCAGTTCTGATGACCGTGCCACGGGACGCAGCTTCTCGGCACTGCAGCCAGTGTCTGAAAACCCCGCCCACACCAGTCCCCCGCCAGGCGAGCCATCACTTCTCCCCGGGGGCCTGTCCTGCTCCCACCTCGACCTGCAACTGCCGCACCTGGCTGACCACCTCACTTCCCTCATTTTTCTTCCCTACTGGACCACGAACCCATGAGGTCCTAAGAGAAGAAAGAGAGGACTTGCCCCGCCGTGTCCAGAGAGGCCCACAGAGACACAAACCTTGGGCTTTGCGATCTCCTTGATCCTCTCGATCTCCTCGTCCGACATGACGTCGTAGTACCTGACGATGTGTGGGCTGTCCCACTCATCCTCCTCTTTGAAGGGGGCGATCAGCAGCTCTGGTGCCCTGTTGCCGTGGTGGTACCTGCAGAAAAGCCTCTTCTGCCTCTGGGGTGTCTAAGGAGTGCAGAACAGCACACCCTGAGCTGAGTGGGGCCTGACCCTCAGTCCCGGTCCAGCTGTCTGCGGGCGCTGGTCTCTGCCCCATGGCCAGCAGCTGCTGCCGCCCACGCTGCCACAGAAGAACATGCAAGCCCCTCCGCCTGACTGGCATGAAGGCCCCACCCCACGGTCATCAATATTCCTTCTCCCTCAGGATCACCTCGGACCCACAATTCCCAGGGCACGGGGTATTCCAGACCGTGTCACAGAGACACAAGTAGCTGTGAGGGAACCGGAAGAGGCCGCTCCACCGAGGAGCTGTGGGAGCCAGGTGGGATGGATGAGAAGGGCAGGAGCCGGCCTCACAGCCAGGCTTCGGGAGGAGACCCCGGATCTCGGGCTCTCGAGAGCCAGCAGCACCCACACTGAGCCCAGGAAGGGCTGCGTCTTCACCACACCAGCTCTGCCCCCGCACTTGCTCCAAGGGCTGAACTTCTACCTGGGCACGGGGGAAGTTAGCCTCCTAGTCTGTATCTCAGCCTCAGCCACGCCCCGCCATTGTAACGTCACAGCGTTAACCCCAACAACTGGAGGAGAGGCTAAGAGAGGCGCCCACAGACAGAGGACCGCGCTCCCTGCCCGCCCACAGCCCGGGAGCCCTGCCCGCCTCACCAGCTTGATGCCCTCCCCGCGACAGAGGCTCTCGTACACCTCCCTCTCGGGCAGGTAATCTGATGGCCTCTCATAGACGCCTTCCTGGGCTGCAAGCACAGCTTCCGTCTGATTGGACAATGGTTTTCCTCTTTCTTCCTCCAGCAACCGCTCAAAGTACCGCAGATTCCCTCCAGCGCGCTCATGGCTCGGGTCTAGCAAAAGCAAAGAACCAGAAGGAAAAGGAAACCGCAAACATCTGTTAGGTCATTTAGAGGAATTATCCTGTAATTGGTTACTCTCCCAGCAGCCCGCGTGCATGAGACATTCTACCGTCTGCAGCACCTAACCCGGGTGTGCTGGCCAGAGCTGAAAGCCAGGAGAGGCTGCCCCCACCTCGGTCACAGACGAGAGCAGAACGTCTTCAAAGCTGGGGACACCTAGCCAGCCACGAGGGACTTCCTTCTCAGGCATCCCTAGGGGGCCCCAAGGCCCCAGGTCCAGCGAAGCAGTGCTGAGTCCTGCGTCGTCCTCACGACCGGCTGTGTGCCACTCACAGCCCTTCTCTGGAGTGCAGCTATCACCAGTGACCACGTCACACACTGGTCACGGCCACAAGGCAAGCCGAAATACTGTTCACAGCTCTATCGTGCGGCCATTCCAGGATCCTAAGAAGCAGGCATGGCAGGATTTCCGTGCCACTCCTCAAAGGGACTCAAACTGATGTCACACAGAACGGGAATTCAGGTATCCTAACTCCTGCCCGGGGCTCTCACTAGCTCACTTGATGGAATTTACAGAAGTCCTCATACTGGTCCCACGCAGGCTGACATCACACTCGGGGCCAGCCCCACAGAAAGCAGCAGTGTAAGAGAGTCTCCGCTGGTGACGATACTCTCACATTTCAGTAAGAGATTTTTACTGTTCCTGTTTACAACCGATGGGTTGTAAAAGCACAGTGCTTTCAGCCTCCTTCAGTCCCATGTGGTAAGTGACAGTGGCACAGCAGGTCCTGCCCCAGACCTCAGGTCCCTAACGTGACAGCCGGGTCACTGCCACTGCAGCCACCCTGCAGGACAGCTTGCCGCTCGAGCTGCTCCCAGCATGGTGAAGGTTCCACTTAAGCACTAAGTCAGGGGTGCGGGTAGGTACCACGGGCCTGAGTGTACCCATCAGCAGCTGGGCAAGCCCTAACACCCGGACCCGGGACGGGAAATCGGTTTGGCAGGTGGTTTGGATCTGAAGTCATTAACGTGTTAGTTACAGGCCAGGGGAAAACACTGACACAGACCCAGGAGCAGGACCAAGCAGTATAACCAGCCGAGTCCCGATCCTTTGCCGGCTCCCCATCCTTACCCTACCTTCCCCTGATCTCCTTACCGAGGGACAGCAGGCGGCGGGTGAGCTCCAGAGCACGGTGCAGGTCGCCCAGCTGGAAGACAGCGTAGCTAAGGTAGTCCAGCACCTCAGCCTTGGCTACGGTGGCCTCCTCCCCGGCATCGAGCTGCTTTAGCACCTGTTCCATCCACAGCACCGTATGATAATAGTCGCCTTCGTTGTAGGCTGAGCGGCCCATCCCAAAGCAGTCGTCCACAGTCAGCACTGCCTGGTACTTGGTTCCTGCAGCAGAAGCCAAGAGTCAGGCTCCAAAGAGCTGGAGGAAAAGTCCAGCCCCTGGACAGGAGGCATTAGCCAGCCAGAACCCCCGCCAGGGACTTAGGCCACACACCCTGAAGTGCCACCAACAAGTGAGCAGACAGGTTGGTCGTGCCCTGGGCCAAGGCTCAGAGCCAATCTCCTAGGTTTAGACTCGTCTTTTCCCAAGTGGGAAAGGGCTTTGTCACGGGGCAGCTAAGGAAGACCACCAAGTAGCAGCACTGAGGACAGTGCAGGAGAGGTGTGCAGTTGGCAGCTGGCAATGAGTCTGGAGAGTACAAAAATTAGCTGAATATGAAAAACAGAATTTAGCAGGCACAAAAGCCAGGGATGAGAATAACCACTTGTAGGGAAGGGTCTGAGAAAAGAGCAGACGGGCAGGGGCCAGTGCTCCAGGGAGTTCACACATGGAAAACACAGAGCAAGTAACACCAGCAAGAATCCAAGAGGTAGAAGAAACAGAGGGAGCAGGTGTGGAATGACAGACACCAAGGCAGGCAAAAGCCAAGGCTGCGCAGTAACAGGAGCCCCGGTGAGCACCAGCTCGGCAGGCCTGTGACCACGGACTGTCTGCTGTGGGCCAAGCACTGCAGTACGATCATGAAGACCGTTTCAAGCCAAGAACAGGCGGCAGGGACAAGGACAGGTTCCAGATGGAAAGGGCTGCGAGTATGAGTTCCTCGGGGACTGAGAAAGTAGATCCAGTGGGGAGAAAGAGGTCTGTGGCCCTCCCTGGAGAGCACAGGAGTCTCCCTCAGACTCCACCAGCAGCCACTCAGATATGGCTGGCACAAAAGAAATGCCCCAGAATGGGAGCTTCTTGCGGTGATCCAAGCTGGGTCTCTATGCAGAAGGAAACCCCTGCTGCAGCAGGTTGTCTCCTTCAGAGACCAAGGTCTGCTTGCCCCAGCAGCTCAGAACCAACCAAGAAGGACAGGAAGTTTGGGGGATTAAACACGAGATGGAGTCGTAGGTCGGCCAGGGACTAGCGAGTTCCTGGGTCCCCTTTCCCTTTCCCATGGGCCTCCATCCACTTCTTCTGGCCCAGGGACCGACCTGATGGAGGCCGCATGACACAGATAAGTAGGCTGAGGCGCTGGCACTGCACAAAGCAAGGTGTGCACAGGTCTCACCACGCCCCCACCCCATGTGACCACAGACAACTGGCCCAGCCTATGTCTCCAGCCCCTACAGAAACAGAGACACTGTCTGTCTGAGTCTATCAAAACAGAGACAAAACCATGAACATCAGGCCCTGTGCCAAGGACTCACTGAGATGACACACAGAGATACCACCCGCGATCTTCAGGACGCGAATGACCAGCAGCTATGATTGCCATGTCTCACGGATGCCAAGAATGTTAAGAATGGCTCCCCGGGGCCAACTCGAATGGCCGCACTCTTGGGAGTAACAGCTGAGCCGGGAGCTGAAGGGCAGTCGGACATGACATAGCCCCCGTGACGGGGGTGAGCTTTCCCGCAGAGGGAGCGGGGTGAACAAGAGCCCGGTGACAGGGAAGGTGAGGACACAGGGCGAGGAAGTCGGGGAGACGATGCCCCTCCAAGGCCGCACGCGGGAGGGGTCTGGGTTTATCCCTCAAAGTGGAGCGCGGGGGTGAGAACACACACGGACGGGTGAGACCGCAGGAGGAGACCTCGTGGGAGCAGCAGGCATGGCACACGTCCGAATGGTATTTTAATAACCCAGGTGAGAATGAAGTAGTCACGAAGCTAGAGACAGAGGATGGACACAGGAGACATTAGGCAGCAGGGTCCATCGGCCTTAGCACCCTGGCCTAGGCTGTCAGTAGGAGGGGTGCTCTGTGCCGAGATAAGAGGGCAGGGAGGAGGGTAAATAGTTCAAAAGTGGGTGGGGCACCTAAAGTCTGAGACGCCCGGGGAATACCCAGGGAGGGATGTCCACCAGCGCTTGCTTACACTGGTCAGAGCTGAGGTGACCGCGCCATGGAGGGAACACACTGGGCAAAGTGCTCATGGCGAGCCTGAGTGGACGGGAGTCCTTCTGCCCTCTCGGCCCCCTTCAGGACACAGTGGGTCTCTTAACTGAATGTGAAAGGTCCAGGATCTCCTCTTACCCACCCCGAGCTATAAGGGGAACAGACCCTGCAGGTACCCTGAGCTGCCTTCTCTCCGCCGCCCCAACGCATGGCTTGGTCAAAGAGCTCACTGAGGCAGGAGTAAAGAAAGGTCCACACCTCTTCCTGTTAGCTCATCAGATTCCTCCACACCTGGCCCTCAGGCCTTACCCAGCCAGTAACAGAGTATCTGCAGAGGAGGAGGAAAGCTTCCACATACCATGGCTCGCTCTGCTCGAGTCTCCACCAGGGTTCTCACAGGCTGCGTGCATCCGAGACCCACTTTGGGCTCCCACTGAATCCCTGGCACTACTGGTCTTGAATAGACCCCCAAAAGCAATATATCGTCTTACAAGCACTAACACGGGGGCAGTCAGTGAGGAAGGGGCTAGTTTTTTAAAAAGGAATGAAAAAGAGAGAGAAAGAATGAATGACCAGAGGAGCCTGAGATTAGTCCATTGGCTTTACCAGTCCAGTGGTCACTGCTGGCCTCACATGGGTTGGATTGGTGGACGGTAGAGACCAAGACTCTGTGTCATGAGTACACGGGAAAGGGAAGAGCACAATGCACATCACGCTATCCAGAGGCCTAAACCAGAGGGAAGGAAAGCTTGACTAGCAGCGGAAACTCAGACAGCCTTGGATTCAAGGAAGAGGTCGGAAAGATGAGTGAGAGCAGAGTCTAAGTACGAGCTCAGGTAGAGAGCCCAGAAGGTGAGGAGAGAAAAGGGGTACAGACTATAACTTGGGGGAGCACAGAACAGAGGAAAACGAGCCGAGATCAGCTTTGGACAGAGCCAGGAAGGTAGCGGATGGAAGTGGGTTTGGCTGCCGACCTGCGGTGCTGAGGGCAGGGGCTGAGGGGACTCCTGGAAGCCTTGGCTACCTCAGAGAGCCAGGAGCAGAGGCCTTGGCTGGCTCCTGGAGCGAGGCAGTGGGGCAGAAATGGAGGGGCGGCAGCTGTCACGGAACAGCAGACTGGCAGCAGACAGGGATACCAGAAAGGGCCAACACCAGAAGGAACAGAGCACCTGGGAGACGGTAAGAAGGCGTCTGGCTCATCCAGCCACCAAAGAGAGGCACACGGGACAGGCGAAGCTTAGAGGGTGAGTTACCTGGAATTTCCCCTCGAGAAATCATGCCTGCGTCGAGTTTGTATGTGTCCTGAAGTCTCATCAGCGCTTTGGCAGCTCCTGACTCATCCTCATCAGTGGGAAAGAACTGCCGCTGCACGGAGAGGTTGGCGATAAAACCTTCCGAGAGAGACAGAGAGACAGAGACAGAGAGAGAGAGTGAGAACAGGTGATTAATTACCTTTAATCCAGCAGCAGAATTCCATCTGGGACCAGAGAAGTGGCTGCCAGCGGCTGTCTTGCTAGTGGAATCTCCCTGCCCTTTCCTCACAGGGCACTGGCACATTGGAGGGCAGCTCGGTGGTAGGGTAACTGTCTAGCATGTACGAAAGCCCTGGGTAGGATCCCTAGCACTGCGAAACTAAAAACAAAAACAAAAACTTTGCCCTTTCACCAAGAAATCCTCCCTGATGGTTCCAGATCACAAGATTTCTCCTTCTGTACACTTCCTTTCTAACTGCCTGCGCTGCTCATTTGGAAGTGAATAGAAACAGCCTAGATACTGCATAACATTGGGGAGTCTAGGAGGACAATCGGAAGGTAACCTCCCCAGTTATGATGCCAAATTCCAGGCCTGGAGCCTGGGAAGACTCTGACTTCTCAAGGACCCTAAAAAGGCTTTTCTGGGACTCCGAGCAAGTGATCACCTCTTACAAGTCCAGGACCCCAGGTGGGGGCCTTGCCCTCCCAAACCACCTGAGGCCCCAATTCTGCCCATGAGCTGAGAAGTAGGAGAGAAACTCCAGGATGTTCCTTCTCTGGCCCTTTCCCAAGAGTAGCAGCACCCACTGTCACCTGCTCCTACAACATGAGACTCAAACACCCATTTCTAGCCAAGCCTGGGGATCCAGCAGGTACCAAGAAGCTGCTAGCTCGTTTTCCTCAGGGCCAGGAAGTCTAAAGAGTGTAGAATCCAGAAACAGAACGCATGCCCCCTAGAAAAAGACACACTACACTCTCAAGTGTCCCCTCCGTATTTCAGGGTCAAGAATGTCAAAGCCAGAGATGAAAGCAACCTAATCCTCTCTGAACCTGTCCAATCCACTTCCAGGTAATCATAAGGTTTTCCAGATGTGGGTGGGGAGGGAGGATGCAGAGAACAGGGCAGAGTGGGGACCCTGCACGCAGGCTTGGGCTCGGCGGTGCAGGAAGAACGGCCTGTTCCGAGCCACAGGCCCAGCCAGGGGGGCGGGGGGCTCGAAGGCAGCTGTGGTTCCTGGAGGCAGTGAGCTCACTGGGCACAGCTCCAGGCTGGCTGAGCTCGCCAGTCCCTCCCTGGAGGCCACACTGCCCCCAGCCAAGTCCAGCCCCGCCTGGCCACGTGGGCTGGAATGTCTCGGCCAGAGACAGCAAGGCTGAGGCTCGTCGGCACTCCCAGCTCGGGGACGAGAGGCGAGGACCAAACCCAGGCCGGGCATCCGGGGGGCCACCCTGCCATCAGTACATGTCGATGGGGAAGTGTCAGCGCACAGAGAGTGCCCCGGCAGAAAAGAGCTTTTTTAAAAGTCATGCTCTGACCTTTAAATACCATTTCTTGTTACTCTAGAAAAACGACCTGAGATAGATATCAAGACATACATAAAAGATGGCTGACAATTTGGAAGCAACCCATGTCGCTGATGATTTGACCCATTTTACAGTGTAACAGTATGAAGGTTTTTACCCAACCACTAAAATTGTGTGGCAGAAGAACATTTTAATAACTTATAGAGAAGCTGGAGCTGGGGCGTGGTGGCACACACCTGTAATCCCAGTACTCAGGAGGCTGAGGCAGGAAAGCTAAACATTCAAGGCCAACCTGAGCTACAAGGGAAGACCCTGTCTCAAACCTCTGCTACTCCCCCCACCCAAAAAAGGAGAAGCTGAGAAATTCAGGGAAGAGTATACACTTATATCGCAAACCCACCAGCAGATCTGTTTTGCTTGCATAGGAAAGAATTCACATGGGGCTTAGCTTCCCAGTTTGCTTTGGTCCCAACACCCAGCCCGCTTCATTCATTTTAATTCATTCGTCTCTGAAGCAAATGAATTTTCATCTCCTGGTATATGCAGCCTTTTTAAAAACGAGTATATGCATGTGTAGGAAGATTATAATTTCAACACTGCTTACCACCAAGCACTTGAAGTAAAAATTAGAATTTTCATATGGGTCTGTGTCTGTGTTTTCTAATGTTTCTATAAAATATATATAACTGAGGCATAATCATAATAAAAATTCATTACAAAAAAAATGGCACACACACGTGTGTGAGGGGGGATTAAAAACACTACAAAAAGGCACACGTTGATTGCTATTGTACATTTGGAAAAAAGCAAGGACAGCCAACTGCCAGGACTCACAGAGAAGGGCGGCAGCCAAGGACTGACGGGGTCCACGCTTGCACCCCACACTGTGTGCACCGGGTCAGCGGCTCCAAGACCACAGCCCAGGCAGAGGCGGACACACACAGGGTCGGCCCGCTCCCAGTCGCTCACCGGCAGCCGCGTCCTGCAGAACGAGGTCCTCCAGTGCCGGCCAGTCTGTATTCAGCCGCTTCACCAGTTTATAGGCGTTCACGGGGTGGGCTACGTAGCCCTCGGGGTCCGCAGCCGACTTGCTGGTCAGGGCTTCCATTCTGCTGGCCCAACTGTGCAACCAAAGGGAAGGAAGAATAACGCTCCGCCCACACCGGTCTTGACCCGCAATAGCGGTCCTAGCAAGGTTTTTTTTTTACCATCATAAAGAGGTAATAAAACATGAATATAGTAATTCCCACAGATCTTTCTAGCTCCTTAATCTAGGTAAAACCTGGGAACTGCAATGTAAGTACAGAAAAAAAAAGTCTTAAGTAGAAAGGAAAACTAGGAAAACTTAGGGACTCCAGAGGCCTGGCAGGGAGAAATCTCCAGACCAGCCTCACACCGCCCAGCTTCCTCTTAATCTCACTCCTCCCCTGGGGGAGCAGGGCCGGGGACAGGGGCAGGAGGGCTGGGTCAGGCAGGCGGTAAGGCCTCAGGGCTTTGGACACCTCTTAATCTTGGAGAGCCTGGCTTCCTCCACAAGGATGTACTCCTTCAGAGACTGCACCAAGTCTTTCTCCGCATAAATCAGGTCAGTCATGTGCCCTGCAGGAGAGAAGCGAAGGCCAGTTAGAAATGGAGGAGGGATGCCAGGCCTTTTGCTTGGGGCATAAAACATGAACGCAAAAGCAAGGCCCTTGGATCAAGGATGTAACAAGTCTCTGGGAACCATGCGGATTTGGAGGTAAAGAGGCCCAGGCACTCATATGGTCCCGGGCCTAACTTCAGCAAGAGAAAGACAGAAGGGGTAAGAAGATATGTGGGAGAAGGGCACGAGGAGCCCAAATCTCATTCTCCTGCTACTGTCCAGCTGGCCCCATTACTGTGCATGGATATCCTAAGGGCTCTGAAATCTCGGATGAGAAAGAGAAGAGAGAAGAGAAGCTAAATCCTGAGGACACAGAGGGCTCACCACTCCTCAGCCCAGGGGTAAGGTGGTCAAAAAGGCCAAAGGACCCATGTGTGAGTGCACACCCCAGAGGGGAAGGCATAATTCAGACAGCTGGCTCACAGGAGATCAAGATGGGGATCACTGCGGGGAAAAGCAGCTTTACAAGTTCCACTCCCCTAGAACTGGTCAAAACCAGTGGATAAAGCCACCCCGGCCACCACCAAGTGAGAACAGCCAGTGACAATGGTCCTACTGCCCCGTACCGATAGAAGTGAAGAATTCAGCCTGCACACAGCTCAGGACTCCAACCCAGGCCATCAGCCACATGGACGCCGGGAGTTTCATGGTGAGAGAGGGCAGCGTCTGCAAGGAATTGGGGACATTCCTGAGATCGACATAGTGAAAAAGAACACCTTCGATGAGACACGCACGTGTGCACATGTGCGCACACACACAAGTGCAAGCACAAACAGCCTAGCCAGGAGATCAGGATCTACCCACCCTGGCCAAAGATCATAACAGTGCAGGACAGACAATGACAGAGAGAACTCGGTAGGATATGCTCTGGGGACCGCGCCCAAGCTGACGTGGACAGTGGGTGGCCAGCAGGCAGAGGATAAACACTGACCCCACCAGTCTGCACCTGCCAGGGACAGGGGCCTCAGGGGACTGGCACTGAGGGGCAGACACCACCGTGAGACTCCTTAGCAGACGCCATCGTGTCCTCATGGTCAGTCACTGTTCATTCACAAATATTTACTGAGAAGCCAGACACTGAGCTAGGTGCTGAGGATAAAACCATCAATCAGCCACACACAGCCAAAACCTCAGGCCGGGCTGCTGACATGCAGAAGAGGCCAGCTCCTGCCGCCATCGCAGCGGCCTAGAAATAGACAGGCTCGGAGGGAGGCAGGCACAACCTGAAGCAAGCCCCACTGGCACTGGGCCTGCAGACACAGGGGACGGAGGCTTCAGACACCGTCGCCCACTCAGCCCTCAGCCCGGAACGTGCTGGAGGCCCGGGACCCCTCCAAGCCCCTGCTCTGTCAGTCCTTCCTCTTTGGGCTCCACTTCAGCCAAGTCTCATGGGAACGTTCAAATGGAAATTTACTAAGAAAATAAAGGGAATACAAATGCTTCTCCCATAAATTCTCCAGCAGGAATTCTAGGTCTGAGCTAATAATGTTCCTCACTTTTTGCCAGCCACGGTCAATTAGACACATAGCCACGCTGACCATTCCTCACCCTACCCTTTGAGAAGAAACCCCAATGTGCTGTGGCTCCAGGTCAGGCTCAGAGAAGACCACTGACACCCCTGTCCCCAGACAGGCTGCTCTGCCAGGAAGAGGACTGCAAAGCAAATGGCCCCATGCGTTCAGGCCCCAGCAGCCTGCAGAACTGATGGCACGCCTGTCCCAGTCCGGCTGCTGGGGTCCAGAGACACACAGACCAGTTATCTTCCAAGCCAGAACTTGCTGCGGGGCAAGGCCTATTGGGCTAAGGAGTCCATCTTGGGCTAAGGGCAACAGAATACAGCAAGTCACTGAGAGATGATAAGTAAGCCCGGGCAGGCTCTGAGGCAGACCCAAGTCCTCCAGGTCCAGTCTGGTCTGTTCAAGGTCTCACCACACTGTCCCCTCCAGGCCAGGATTCCAGAAGGCTCTCTTCTTGCTACCCTGAGGCCTTTTCCCTAGGGGCAGTGAGTATCTGTTTCTTGTACTTGAAGACGCTGAACCAACTCAGGATAGTAGCTCTTGTGCACATACAGGGAGGGCACAGGAAAAATTCAGAGCCAGGAGGGTCTGTGAACAGTGGGGGACCAGCCAGCCGCCCCTCAGAGGGAGGGCAGTAGGAGAGTGGGGTCTAGGCAGGACACCAGACAAGGCCTGCTTGGAAGTGGAGGCCCCAGCACTTTTGCCAGGACGTGTTGCCAGCCACAGTTGCGTAACTCTTCAGAGATCAAGCAGCAAATTCATATGAACAGGGAGCTGTTCCACTCCTTTCAAACCACCCTGATGATACCATCCACGATTTGCACCTTATAGCACTCAGGAAAGAGCAGCCAGGTTTACTACATGCCTACCAGCTGTCATTTCTCTAGAACATGCTGGCTGGCTCAGACTAAGCCTATCTATGAATCTGGGCCTGAAGGCGGAGCCTCAAAGAACCACAGATGAGTTTCAGGCAATGACTTACTGAGAGCCCGCAAAGTCCTGCTCTGGCAGGAGAGGAGGGAGAGGACGCTGCTGGCCCAAGGAGCTGCACACCCCGAAGCAGCTCCCAGACTGCCACGTCAACACTGCCGGCCCAAGCATTCGCTGATCCTGGGCCCCTGAGCTCGTCTTTGTACAAAAGGTCACCTAAGTTAGGATCCCAACGGGAGCAGGCATCTAAGAGGGACTGGGTCCTCCAATAAGGGAAAGGAAACTCCATCCCATCTCCGACCTACACCCAAAGCCTGTTCAGGATAAAGTACCTCTGAGGATCGTTCCCAGTGCCCCCCAGAAGATCCAGTGCCACCAAAAGCACCTCAGGAACCCTCAGAAATCCACACAGAGGACAGGGAGTGTAGTTCAGAAAGAGAACTTGCTTAGCATGTTCCAGGCCCTGGGTTCTATTCCCAGCATGACAAATTTTAAAAAGGTAAGGAAGAAAGAGGAGGATGAGAATGAGGAAGAAGAGGAGGGCAAGGGGAGAAGGAAGAAAGAAGATAACAGGTAAATCTAGGCAGATGAGGTCTGGAGAAAGAAAATGTCAAACCTCCTTTTATGAAACCAAAGTGGCACTAAGACTGAACAGAAAACCAATACAGACCTTTATCTGAGCTGCATGCCCAGTGTTTAGCATAGCACCTGTCCCTATCACACACCTGACCAATAACTCCTCATCACAGACCAGTTCGAATTAGGAGCCACGACAGGTTTTACATTTCTTCTGTACAGTTGGTTCTTAAGGAGTCCATAAATGCAAACACCGTATATATATATCACATGGAGAGATCAAAGCATACTGCGAGCAAAGCGGGTCTCCCCAAAATAAGCACCACATGATCTGATTTTGGTAAGAAAAAACTAATGTGTGCATATATGTACAAGAAGAGGGTCATTTTCCAATTGTGTCCTGGCAAAGTAATTTTCTTTTTCTTTTTTTTGGTTTGTTTTCTTAATCCTCTACAAGGAATTATACAGGAATTTTAAAAATATTTTACAATGTGCTTAAAATGTAAAGGGAACAAAGCAGGCCTTCTCAGATGAACTTCAGCTAGGCCTTGGCAGCTCCAGATTTAGAGCCCCACGGGGAGGTCCTGAGAAACCTGCCAACACCCAGTAACAGTAATTCACCCACCAGGTAACTGGCACTATTTCTAAGCACAGGGCAATTCCAAGACATACAACCAGAGGTCCTACCAAGCCCGCTCTTTGGAAAGGACATTTACAGTCTGGCCAAATGACCATGAAAAGATTTTTCCAGCTGCAAGCCAGCAGCATTCTGAGCTTCTCCCCTTACCTCATCAGGCCGGACCCTCTGCCAACCTCCCAGCTGCAACCCAAATGCAACAGCCCAGGTTTTAACAATGTACTTAACAGCCTAGAGACAGAACATGGGTTTGCTGAGAACAAACAGATCTTGCTCAGCACTGGATGGTCAAAACGCTGCCTGCAAACTCTGTGAAAAGGCAAGCTCTCTGAACGGGGCTCCTCAAGCCCCAAGCCCTGCCGTCCGATCAAGCACCATATCATATCTCCCACTGCTGTGGCCAGCTGTAGAACTGCAGAGCTGAACAGACCTGCATGCCAACCTAGAAAGAGTTACACAGAAGCAGCTCCAGGAAGCCCCACTACCAAAGCATACAGATGTCCATTCAGCCCTAGAAGCTACGGTCACTGAACCCTGGGGAAGGTTAGGAGGCACCGACTCTTCTCCCCTAACGTCATGCCTCAGACAGCACCCTGATCTGGGCCACCCCTAACCTCCCCTTACACTCTGACCTCTCCACGTCTCATCTGGTTTTGCTCTCAACTCTGTCCCGGGAAGCAGTCACACAGCTTCCTGGAGGCCCTCCTTTGGCTCTCCACTACCAGCAGAATAATGTCCAAACTCCTTAGCCTGACGCATGGGCCCTTGTAACTGTGTGCCCTTACCCTGCTGCCCCCACCAATCCCACTTCATGTGGGATATCATATCTTCAACAACTACTTCATGTGAAAAATAGTCTCCTTCACCAAGAACCTTATGAAACCTAGACTTCTGCTCAGTGCAGTGTGCTCCTCCTTTCCCGAGTGTTATGTTGAATTCCATCCCTTGCTCTGCAAGCAGCCATCTCAGAATTATTAGTGAAGCATCTCCCTGGACTTTGCTTTTCCAACCCATAGAGTAGAGGAAGAAGGGGCTCGATGGGCCCTGGCCAGGATGGATGCAGCTGCATATGCCGGATCACAGGCATTATCCTTACACCTTCTCTGCCCGGTACGTGAACGTGCTGATTTCTGCTTCCCCACTTAAGTACCATCAAAACCACACAGCTCCTGCTTTAGTGACTAGATGATGAAGTAACATGGAAGCTGTTAAAGTCAAAATGCAATGCCAACCTGCATTTTCAGTCAGGGTCTTGGCGGAGACTTGGCAGTGTGGGTGACCCTAACTTAAAAGAAGGATCTACAGCTGAGGACAAAATCCATGCATTACTGCTTTATACTCTTTGGGTCTCAGCCATGTCCTAGACCATGGGCTACTTCCTCTGCCTCAGCCCAGTGGAAGAGACCGTGTAGACCCATTCTGGAATCTCTGGATCCTCCTGCCACTCCAGACTGGCCTCTCCAGTGGCCACAGAAGGGACCTAGTGAGAAGCGAGGGAAAGTTAACTCCCCATGAACCAACTCTGACCAATAAAGAAGTCAGGACGAAATCAGCCGGCAAATTCCTTCCACAGGCCTTCTGTAAGAAGCTCTCCCCACACGCAGAGTCCCCACAGCACTTGCACATGGAAGTCCTCAGCGATTTATACCTCTGTGCACAGTGGCCAGCTCACTAAAGCACCACCTTGCATTTACTTCCCATTCTTGCGTACATTGCTTTTCTTTTCCCTCAACCTCGCTGCCCTACAATACACTTTCCAACAAAGTACTACACACTGAAGTTCTATCTCAGGCTGTTTTCTGGGAACCTGGTCTAAGATAACCAAAATTTTTGTCTCCAAAAAATAGTAATTTTTAAAATAGAACAATTATAACAATATACTGTAACAAAGTTGCTAGTGTTGCTACTCTTGCACTTTGAAGCCATTTGGAAACAAGGGTGACTCTGAACACAAATGCTACAACACTGTGACAGTCCATTTGATAACCAAAATAGCTTCAAGGTGATGAAGTAACTAACAGGTGGGTAGTGTATACGATGTGAATACACTGGATGAAAGGATGATTCACATTCTGGGTAGAACTACACAAGATTTCATCATGCATCTCAGAAGCATCCACAATTTAAACCTTAAGAATTGTTTATTTCTGTACTTGTCCACTTAATATGTTCAGACTGTGGTTAACCACAGTTAAATGAAATTGCAGAAAGTGAAACCATGGCTGGGGGAGGGTGCTCTATTGTATAAGATAGATACCTAATACAGAGAACTGAAACTGAGAAAGAATTTCCTACATATCTGACATTTGACAGTAAACCAATGGCATAATCAAGAGCAAGCCTCATACACACTTTGTACAAGATACTGCTGCTACTCACTATTACACAGGAATACCTGGCACCTTACAGCACAAGTGCCTTCCAAACACGGGAGCTACACTTTGCCCTGGCAAGGCATACATACACAGGTTCGGGACTCTCTCATGGTTCACAAAGCAGGCCCGTGACATCTTTGACTGAATCTCACCAGAAGGAGGAGAGCAATACAGACTCTAATAACAGCAACATGGTCCCCTAAATTCAGGGTACACACATTCCGACCCTAGACATCACAGCATCCACAAATAACCAACCAGCCTGACTCAGACCAAGGCTCAGGGAGATACGCATACATGCCCTAGCATCAGATAAATCCAGAGTTAAATCCCACTTCCACCTTGGACTTTGTGACCTTGGACAAGTTACAGGCTTCTCTGAGCCTGTTTCCCCATCTATATAAACAGTGGGACCTATATTTGTGACTTGGACAAGTTACAGGCTTCTCTGAGCCTGTTTCCCCATCTATATAAACAGTGGGACCTATATTTCACAGGACTGTGGTGAGGACTGGTTAAGATGACAGGTACCAGCCGGGCGCACGCCTTTAATCCCAGCACTCGGGAGGCTGAGGTAGGCGGAGCGTTGTGAGTTCGAGGCTGGCTTGGGCTATAACGTGAGCATAAGGCCGGCCTGAGCTACATAGTGCAACCCTGCCTCAAAAAACCAGGGCCGGGAGTTTGGCTCAGTGCCTTAAGCGCCTGCCCTGGCTGGCGTGAGGTTGTGAGTTCAATCCCCGGTGCCACAAAAAAAAAAAAAAAAAGATGACAGGTACCAGCAAGCAAGTAGCCCAAGACTAGGGACAATGTATGCCAATCATCAGCACTAAAAAGCACCAGAGGAAAACCAGTGGACCTGAAATAGCCAGTTGCCCAAAACAAGTCAGCAGATCTCTGAGTGAACAAGAAGGGCCAGACTAGGGGGCAGCAAAGATGCAAGAAACAAGGCAGAAACTGGGCAATCTCCAGGTACCAGGCGTGCCAAAAGAAATAAAACATTTAGCTCAGGAGCGACTGGAGTAAGGTGCCACGCAGCCCACAGAGCACCAAGGGTATCACTGGCACCAAAGCTCACCAAGGGAAGCCCTCTGGCAGGGGACTGAACCAACACTCTCAGATTTCACATTCTCTGACCTACTTGCTCCAGGCTCTTACGAGTATCACACCTTGGGATCTTTACCACGCCCCGGCACTCAGGAGTGCCAGGTACAGAGTAAGTGTTCTCAGCAAACACTCCTTGAGAGGTTTGGAGCAGAGGCTGGTCTACAACCAGGTTCAGAGAGAGCCTATCAAAGCTGAGGAACACATTACCCAAATAATCCTCTGCCCTGCAATGACATCAATTCAACAAAAAGGCTCTTCTGGGGCTCCAAGGAGTCTAGTTCCATCTTTCCATCCTTCTCTACACTTTCTGAGAATAAAAAACTATCTTTTACAGGTCCAGCACAAAACCCACAGTCCACAGGCCCCACTGGCCCCCTGGCTCTAGGATAGGCTGATGTCTTGCTGTAGGGCACTTCAAAGGTCCAAAATGAAAGATTTGTGCAACTTTTTCAAAGTTTAACTTTCAGTCCAGTACTCTGCTGGGCTTACACGTGCCTGGGCTACAGCATTTCCTGCCAACCTCCATCTGCATAAAATTAAACTCTTGACAGATCCCAGGGGCCAGGGACACACCTACCAGCCCTCTGCACACTATCAGCCAGCGTGGCTGTGAGTTGTCCAAGGCCTTGGGTCCAGCTTCAAACCCTCCCAAAGACTGGGGGATGGAGAGGGCAGAGTCAAAACGGGAAGCTTTCTCAGGAAATGAAAGGACCCTAGATTCCTCTGCCCTACTCATTCCTCGGAGCTGCACACACCCAGCCTCTCCCTTTGATAAGTCCTCACACGCCAGCCTGCTACCCTGGTACGCAGCCAGCTGCCACCAAGAAACAGCAATCTCCGAGAGATTACAAGCTACCCACGGGCAAGAACCGTTGCTTGACTATCTCTCCTCTGTCCTCCCTCATCGCAGCCCCACAGAAACATGCACGAAGGAGGTACCCAAGGAATGAGCAGACATCAGCAGTCACTAGTCCGAGCCAATGGCAAAGGAAGTACTCTCTGGGACACTCCGTTGCAAAGCCCGAGACAAGATAGGGGAGTTTATTAAAACCACAGACCATGCTTCGCTTTGGTTGTCATGGTGTGTGCCTGCTGAACGCTCCTCTCAAAGAACTAAGGAGGTTCAGCATAACAACATCTTCTGGTTAAGGCCCCTAGCCAATTCACTCCATCTTTGCTGAGCAGCTTTCCTGGCTGGGCTGCATAGTGGACATTCTTGGTCATATGAAAGGAAGGTTCTAGAAGAATTGACAGACCAACATCCTAGGAGGGAGGAGAAGTAAACAGAGCGCCTGGGTCCTGTGGCACAGCACCACAGTGAGAAACTGGACACTGGACACGTCAGGCGCAGTTTAAGCACAAGGCAAAGGAGAAACCCTGGTCCATTTAACACAGAGTTAAACCAGGGAAGCTGCTGTCTCAGATACAGGCCGACAACAAGCAGCAGCTTGCAAAAGCATCCTCTGAATTCTCAGGGAGACAGTGACTCTCCATAAAGTCGAGAGCATTTGAGAAAGCCCAAAGCTAGGAAGTGATGTCCCAGCCCCGGATCTTAGGGCCTGGATCTCCTGCCAGAGGGCTGGGACTCTCAGGCCTCAGAGATCTGCAGCAAGAAGCACAAGCCTCAAGTCTCACTCTACAATCAACACAGGCAAACTGTCTGGGGAACGACTCCAGTGCTGGCCCCCAGCACCTTAAATATGTCACACTATCACAGAGGCCAGCGGCCCACCTGTGCTGCGCGGAGACAGGTGAGGCAGGAAGTTCTGTCATCACACTCCTTCAGAAAGGGCTCCCCAAGGCACGACCCACACACAGGGCCCGGCGCCAGCGGCTGTTCTCACTCCGGGCTCCCGGGGACCAATTCCTGGGAGCTACCGCCGAAAGCGAGCCTCGCCCATCACCTTGCTTCCCCTAGGGGACCACATAGGCTGCTGCTCCAGCTCCCCTCCCACTCTCACGGCTGTTCCTCTGTGCCCAGCCCGTCTGGCCACTCCGGCTCGGGACTCACCCTTTCGAGGAAACCCTCGGGCCTGAGGCATCCAGACCTCCACCAGGTGCCCACAGCCCTGGCTCCCCGCCAGCGCAGGACTCACCCCCACGCCGCTCCGGGCCTGGACTTTCCCGGTCTTCCAGTCCTCGCACCCACCGGGCTAGCAACTCCTTGCAATTTCTGGCACACGAGAAGTGTCCCTTTGTCGAATCAGTTCGCTAATCACCACGGGTTTCCTCCGCTGAGGAAAAACAAGCAGGTTCACAATCACCAAGGATGTCCGGAAGAAAAAGATTTTCTTATCCAGAGGCTCACCCAACTAACAGGCACCCGGCTGGACCCTGCCGGGCTCGGGCTCCTCGAGGGGCGTGGGTCCCTGACCCCAAGCAGCCCCCGGGGCCAGGCCGACGCCCCGAGCCGCCAGGGTCACCGCCGCTTCCCGGGGGCCCCACGGGGCTTCACGGCCCCGCGCCCCGCCCCGGCCGCGGAGGGGACCGGCAGGAAGGGCGCCGCTGACCTCACACCCTCGGCTCGAGAAGGGACGCGGGCGGGACAGGAACCCGGCCGGGCGCAGAACAGGACGGGAGCGCGGGGCTGCTGGCCCCGGAGCGCGCGGCGGGCGGACCCCGGCCCCGGCCCCGGCCGCGCGCGGAGCGCTCACCTGGACACGCGCCGCTCCAGGCGTTTCCAGAACCTCCCGCGGCGTCCCCGGCCCGCCCGGCACCTCCTCCCCGCGGCTCCGCCTCCGCCGCGGCCCGGCGCCGCCCCTTGAGCCTCTGCCACGTCTCCCCATCCCGCCCCCCGGCTCCGCGCGCCCGCAGCGCCGCCGCGGGGAAGGCCCAGGCCCCGGCCCCAGAGGCCCAGCGGGCCGCGCGCCAGCCCCGACCCGGCCCGCGCCCTTCATGCCGCGCGCCGCCCGCCGCACGTCCTCCGCGTCCCGGCCTCGCGCGCCCCGCCGGCGCGGAGAGCGGCCCTGGGCGCAGGCGGTCCCGGCCTCGGCCCCGCCCGACCGCTCGGGGTGCTGCTGGGGACAGGACCCCCACATTTCCCCCACACACACCCCGTTTCCACCCCCAAGTCGCGGGAGGCCGCGGTCCCGGGGGCGCGGAGCACTGGGCGTCAGGGTGGGGGACAGACCCCCGGAGGGGGCCGTGGGAACGGCGGAGGACCCGGGGCTCCCGCCCTGGAGATGGAGTCCGGGGGGCTCAGGCACCAAAAGGCGCGGGGGACTACGGAGCAGGAGGCCACCAAAGCGGGGAGCCGATGGGGACACCACGCCCGGGGGCGCAGCGGGGCGACCCGGTTTCCCAAACTCTCCCCGGCTCCCAGGCCACGAGCACAGAGCTCGGCCTGAGCGGGAGGAAGCCCTGGCGGCCAGCGGTTCCCACGCCTGCCTGCCCCGTGAACCTGCTTCTCATGAATGAGGGGAAGCGCAGCCTGAGAATCTCATCAGGGAGCGCAGCCCAGAACAGGCCGTGCCGGCCTCCGCCCAGGCCAGGGTGCACGGTCCTCGAGGCGCACTGGCCAGGCGGGCACCCGCCCGGACCTGAGAAGGACAGACGCGGGATAAGGCGCACATGAAATGCAGACCTGTTCGTCTGTGTCCACCGCACTCGGTGCTCAGCCAAAAGCAATCAGAAACCTTCCTACATCCGGCACCTCGTGTTATCCTCGGAAACCTGCCCAGGACTCCCCATTCCCTGGCCCCGTTCAGGATCTTGCCCGGCGGATCGTCCCTTCTCTCTCTCCTGAATGATCCTTTTCTTCCTCCCACCTGAATCTTCCCCACTGGCCTACAAACATTTTCCAGCCTCTGTTAAGGCTAAAGCCCTCATCTGACCTCGCCAGTTCCTGGGTATCTCTCTTCAACCCCAGAGAGCCAGAAAGACGGCCCCCCTGTCCTGCACGCCTGGCAGTTAGACTTCGAGCTCCTTAACAGCACGAAACCAGATCTCAGTAAATTCTCAATAATCTCCAGATGTCTAAAATCCAACAAAAGGCCCCAAGCAGTCAGCATTCGACTCCCCAGCAGTGACCCTTCCCTCCTTGAAACATTCTGGGCTTGAGATCACCTCCATCCTCGTTTTGTTTGTTTGTTTGGTTGGTTGGTTGGTCAGTTGGTTGGTTTCCTCTTACTGAGTTGCTAAGTCACCCCTGGTTGGGTTTGAACTTGTGATCCTCACTGCTGCCCTCCCAAAGTGCTGGGAATGCAGGCGTGCACCACCACACTCTGCTCCTTCACCCTTTGGCTCCTTGCCACCCTGCCCGGACTTCTTCCTGGCATCCCTCCGTCCCACTCTGCTCATTAGTCAGCAGTGGTTGGGGAATCCTCGAAGCTCAGGCCTAGGGTCTGTGCTTTTCTCTTCTTTTTCTGTGATTTTTTTTCCTATGCACAGATGACTCACAAGTTACTCTTTATCCTAGTCCTTACTCCTGCACTGCAGACTCACAGAAAAGTGCCCAGCCTACATCTCCAGTTGACCAGTTGACCATCCACATACCTCAGCCGCAGCAGTTCCCATGGTGAGTTCCTATTCCCCCCCTTCCCCCGGACCATGCTCCCCCTGCACTGAAGGAGACACTTCCCATCAGCTAACTAGCCAGAAGCCGTGAAGCCACACATAGCTCCTCCTGCTCCCTTGCTCCCAGACCCATACCCCAAGTCTGTTCAGTTCTGCCCCCCAAATCTCTCTCTACTCGATTTTCCTCTGTCCCCGTTCACTTGAGCCATTGCAGCACTTTCTCGGCCGGCTGCCTCTGCATGGCTGTTCCCTCCCGCCCCTCCTCCAATGAGGTCTCGGTGGTCCTCACACCTGCAGCTCTGCACACATCACTTACAGCTAAAGAAAGTGCGCTGCTCTTAGGAAAACCCCTGACAGTGGTCTCCAGGGCCTCACGTGGCTTGCCCTTGCTCGTGCCTCTAGAGCATGTTGACATCCCCTCTCCCGTCCTTCTAACTGACTGTCCCCTCCACACCGTGTTCAGGCCTTTACACACGCTATTCTATGTAAAAAAAAATCTCCCCCTCCCTTGTTAAAGCCTTCCGAACCCTTCAAATTCCATCAAACAGAAGTCTCCTCACTTCCCCGAGCAGGCCAGAACTTGTCATAACAGCCCTTCAGGTCCCTGTGTGCTTTGTAACACTTGCCGCAATCACTAGTTGAATAAGTAAGTACTGCCTTCCCTCACCAGTCTTGGAGCACCACGACTACATAAACTAGGTGTGTCTTTGCCCATCACCATACTGTTGGCATCCACTACAGAAACTGACTCTAAATATTTGCTAACCACATGAAGGACAGGATATCTTCTAAAGACTTTGCTCTGTGCAGTAGGCTTTGGTAGCCAGAGGTATGAGTAAGGTCTCCATGGGGTCTCAGAGTTCTAGAAGCTCAAGACCTCATTACTGGGCAGACATCCTCCAAGAAGTCTGAGCCTCTGAGAGGAGGAAGGACTTGCTGAGGGTAATGTCTTCACAATGTCCACTGCCCCCTGCTTTGCAGGAGGTGACCCCTATTCATCCATGTGTCTTATCCCTGTAATTGCCCCTACCTGGAATATACCATCTCTAATGTTGGCCTCGTGGTCCCCCTTCCTCCACATAGACCATGGCATGAGATCTTCAGCCTCCATCCTGGTCCCTTGATGCGTTCACTTCCCAGGAGTGCTGTAACAAATTACCACGAACTGTGTCTTAAAACAACAGAAGACAGTGTCACAGTTCTAGAAGCTAAAAGTGTGAAATCAAGATTTTTACAGGACTATCCTCCCTCCAAGGAATATAGCAGAAAATCCCTCCTTTCCATCTTAGCTGCTTTCTTATTGCTGGAACAAAATACCCAACACCCACAACCCAGAGAAGTTTGGCTTGTGATTTCCATCCATGGCCCCCTGGTTCCAAGGATTCTAAATGGCAGGGTGCAAGGGTACGACAGGGGAAAGTTGTTCCACCATGGCAGCCAGGAAGCAGAGAGAGAAGGGAGGAGCGGGGGAGGGAGACATACCTTCCAGGTCATGTCCCCGATGACTTACCTCCAACCAGCCCCACTCCTGAACAAGACGTTCAGGTACTGAACTCAACAGATGAATCTATTGATGAGTATAGCACTCCTGTGATACAACCACCTTCCAAACACATAATCTGGGGGGAAGGTTTCAGATCTAAACTGTAATATTCTGCCCTTGCTAACCTTGCCCCAAGACTCATGCCCTTCTCATTATGTAAAATGCATTTAGTGTATCTCTAAGAGTCACCAAAGTCTTAGTAGTTTCAGCATTGCTAAAAAGTTCAAGTCCAACATCTTCTCTGAGCCTCAAGGCAAACTTTTATCTTGGAGCCCTTGTAAAAATCAAAAAGAAAGTAAAATACTTCCAATATACAATGACACAAGGTAAACATTTCCTTTTCAAAAGGGAAAAATAGAGATGCAGAAAAGAACCAGAAAAAAGCAAGACCAAAATTCAATAGGGCAAATCCTGGAAGCCTGACACCTGGGGAAAGTTGTAGTAAGACGTGAGTTCCAAAGGGCTTGGGCAGTAATATCCCTATGGCATTGTCAGCTACAGCCTATATCCTCTGTCCTGCGTAGATGCCACTGGCTGCCTGTGGCTTTCCTCAGCACATGACCCACATTTCTGGCATCTTCAGTTTCATGGGGTCTCCACTATACTCTCACTTTCACTCTCACAGCCTCATGTACTGCTTTCCCTGGTACATGTCGGCTGGCCTCCCAAGACTTCTTTTTAAATCTTGGTGGAAGCCTCCTTGAGCCCACCACTCCTGTATCCTGCATGTCTGTAAAACTAGCACCACATGGATAGTGCCAAGGTCTGCCACCACCTCAAGCAGTAACTGGGCCCTGTTATAGTATTTGCAGTGGCTTCTGAGTGCCTGAATGGCTGAATTCCAGGAAATATTTTCCTAGGTAGCCCTGAATCAGATGATCTCTCTGGGGCTCTCTTCTCAAAGCAAACGTTTACACTTCAACACATTCAAGATTGTGTTTGTTGAGTCCTGCTGATTCCTGAGATGCCTTCAAATCCTCTTTCTCATTGTCCTGATGCAAAGCACTTGGCTTCTTTTTCGTGCTCATATTTTCAGAAACTACACTCTCCATGGCCCCAAACTTGCAGGTGCTTCCTTTCTGATGAAACCGTAAAGTTTTCACATCTGCTTTTGGCTCCTGACTTTCACTGTAGATGTGAATAAGAGCATCCAGCAGACTGAATGCTGAGCTGCTTTGAAATTTCACCCACCAGAATATTTAGTCCCCTGCCCTAAATCTCAGTCTCCAGCAAAATCTCAAAACATGGGCAAAATGAAGACAAATTTTCTATCAGGGTATAACACACATGGCCTGTAGTCCGAATGCCAGTAGAGTTGTCACTTTCAGCACAAACCTCCTGAGCCTGGCTTTTACTGTCTACATTCCTTTTAGCATTGTGATTTTTCTGAGCTCTGACCAGAATCTCCCATCAATCGCTGCTTACAGCTTTGTAAGACTTCTCTAGCTGGCATCTCCAAACCTTTTCAAACTCTTCTCACAAGCCAGTTCCAAAAACTTTAAAGCCATGTGGTGAAGTATAGTCACAGCAACAATACCACTTCTCTGGTAACGAGATCTTAGTCATTTTCTCCTTGCTGGAACAAAATATCCAACACCTACAGTTTAAAGGAGGAGAGGCTTATTTTGGTTCACAATTTCAGAAATTTTAGTCCATGGTTGGCAGGCTCCAAGGCAGAAACAGCATGGTGAAAATGTCTGGGCGGCAGCCAGGAAACAGACAGAAGGGAGAGCTAGGGGCAGGAGACAGTACCCTTCCTGGTCACTCCCCCGGTAACTCACCTCCAACCAGGCCCCAACTCCTAACAGTAGATTCATCATTGATGACTATAGTGCCTCAAGGATTCAATCACTTTCCAAACACATGAGAATATGGGGGTGGGGGGGGAGGTGTTGCATTTTAGATCTAAACCATAACACTTGCTCCTTTTAGCTTCTGGAGGCTTCAAGTGTTCCTTGGGTTGCTGCCTTCTCTTGTAAGTTCCCTAAATAAATGCTTTGGATTTATCATCTTGTGCATTTGATGCCTTTTTTTTTTTTTTCCAAATTGCAACTTATCTCATCCCTGGATAGTTGGGTAGTCCCTCATGGGAACTCCCTTGCCATTACTCATAGGTTTGGCCTACTCAGATGAAGCATCTACCCGTACCCCACACTACTGAAATGGCTTCTGGTCCCAGCACCTTCTGTTATCTGTGGAAGCCTCCCAGTCACTTCCCTGTGCCTCCCTACTGCATCCTGCCGCTGGAGATCATACCTGGTGGACCTCTCTTAATGTAGTCACTCCTCTCCAGGCTGCCACCCACTCCAAAGTCAGTACATTCCTCCTCTCACCTGGAGATTCCATCCTGACCCACCACTTTCACTCAGCCCTCTTGATCTTATGCTAGCAACATGGTTCTGATGATGTCATCTCCATATGTAGAACCCCTTCACAGTGTTCTGCCTTCCCAGGGATGGACAGGTAAAATTCTCACCAAGACCACGATTCCCTTTATTGAGTCCTGATGCCTTTTCATAGTATGTGCAGCTTCAAACTTGATGTTCCAACCACTCTGTGTACTTTTCAGTTTCTTAGCCTTTGAGTGTGTCATTTCTTCTGCCTGGGAACACTCCCCTCCCAAAACACTGCTCCTTTTCAAAGTCTTCCCAGGTCCCAGCCTGAGTCAGGTCCTGCCATAGGCTCCACAGTTTCTTATGGATGAGTCCCATGCAGGCTACCTGATACCATTTGATGTTTATTTCCTGTACCATTACACATCTATCCTGTTCATCACTGTGTCTCTAGGTCTAG